>JAVTVJ010001757.1:0-53423 GCA_034509425.1 Eopsaltria australis | reverse complement strand
AAGTCATCCAAGAACTCTCCTTGCCTAGGTTGAACTTGTTTTTTCTTAATAATGCCATGAAGCCCCAAGTGCCTATTTTACGAATACGCTGCAGATTGGATCCAGTGAAATGCTCAATGTGTTCCAGGGAGGATCTTGCAGGGACAAACCTGTATATGTTGTCTCTGCAGGAGCAGCCCTTCCATACATAAGCACTTACTACCTTTAGCCCTGCATACAAATAGGAAGACTGGGGTAGTTCAGCAAAATCAGTGGTGCTGGGCTCTTGCTGGGAAGAGCAGTGTCACACCTTGGTGTCTGCCCAGGACAGGCACCTCCAGTTTCTCTGAAAATAACTTCCTTTCATATCAGCACTTGGTTTAAAGAGCAATGGGCTGTGATCTGACAGCAGATTTACTGGGGGACCTCGGGGTAGGCTGTAAACTTGCATCAGAGGTAGCTGCATGCTTCAGGAGATTTACTGCAAAGCAACTGTTGGCTGTTGGTCAACACCCCCTACTGTATTTAATAAACAGATTTTGCTGTTATAATTTACATTAGATCCAATAATTCTGTTCACGGTTTCATCTGGACTCATTACCACAGCCACAGCAGTACTTCCCTTAAGGGAAATGGTGGTCAGGCATAGCAGGTATTTCAGATTAATACAAATTGCATTGTGGTGATTCTGTAGTTAAGGGTCACTTAATCTACTTTTTCTTCAAGCAGGGCCATGTTTTCCTAGAGCCAGCAACTTGCAACAAAGCTGTCTGGCATTTCATTTAAAATTAAGTCTATGTTTGCTAGGGAGTGCTACACAATGCCTTGACATTTCCAGCCCCTTACAGTATCCATGTTGAAAAAGCTGTGCTCAAATCTGACTGATCTTAAAAGGAGCTTGAGATGTTTTAAAGGCTCTTTCAGTACTTGGAAAGTTATACACTGTGATTATAGAAAACTGAATAGAATTCCTGTCTTTTTAAAATACCAGTGGAAATAATGGCTGCTTTGGTGAAAACATGTCTCTGCTGGGGCCCCAAAGACAAAGGTGCTCAGTTTAGTATACGAGAATGGAGGTGAGGCTGGCAAGCCTAGTTTCATTCACGATACTGAAAACAACATGAAAAATATGAGCAGTAAGCACAAGTGACAACAAAAATGGAGATTTTTACAAAAATGGTTGACTTTTGCTACTCTGAGGGGCATGTTTGTAACAGAGGTAATGGCTTTCCTTAAATACATGCTGTTAGTCTTGATGATATATACTTAAATAATTGTTTTTAAAAAATTGAAGAGAGTTGTGTGTTAAATTTGTCAATTCCTTTGTTTTTTAACTCCGAAAAATGACTAGGGCATGACTCCACTGATGTATGCTTGTGTCAGGGGTGATGAGGCTATGGTGCAGATGCTGCTAGATGCTGGAGCAGATCTGAATGCTGAGGTGAGGACTTTTTGTTGGTTGTATCTTTTTTCTGTTGTTTGTTTACATCTTAAACTACCCCCTGAAACTGTAGCAGGGCAAAAATCACAAGAATTAAAAAGAAAACTAATCTGTCTTATTCTGGATGGGACCACCTGAAATGAACAGTGAAATCAAATGGCATTAGGTTAACACTGGGATTCACTGCACAGAAGGGGTCCAGTCATCGGATTTGACCTACAGGTAAACAGTGATTTAGTTGTGTTTGCATGCTGGAAATGAATAAAAGCATTAATTGGTACGAGCCCTGAGCACAGTTCTAATGCTACTAGAAGGAATCACTGAATCTCAGCTGATTTTAAACTAAGAAGGTAAAAGAAACACCCATCTAGTAACCTGCCAAAGCTCAGCATTTCTGTGCATATGGATGTTCCGAGTAAGCATCCCCAGCATACAAGTGCCATATAGGTTCCATTGTTTTGTTTTACAAAGTGCCTTGGGCTAAAAACTGTTGGATGAGGAGCTTGAAGCTTCCAGAATACAAATGTCTCATTGATGAATGCACATCACAGACTCAGACAATCTGTCCACGAAACAGATTGTGGCCCAACTCAGTGCAATGCAGGTATGTACATTTTTAAAGAGTCATTTGAGAATCCGTGGAAGAGTTATTTGTTAATGATTCCAGTTTCAATTTGTTGAGGTCATGAGTAAATTAAGCTGTCTGCTTCACTTATCTGTGTTCCATCTGTTCTGTTTGGACTTGAGCGAGCTGATAAATTGGAGTCACTGCTTCAGACAGACATTCTGCACTTTTAAAAAATCTAATTTAACAAGTAGAAATGGATGTCACCATAGGAGACTGACACTACTGTTACTACAGTGTTGTGAAACCAGCTGATGATTTCAGTTCCCCACAGTCAAGCACACCATCCTCAAACCTGGCAGTAACTGAACACTTGAACTCCTAGTCAGACCAAAGACTGGATGGGAAGGGAGGCTGATCTCTTCCTTAACACTGCCTTGTGGCTCAGATGTGAGGTGACATTATTTGGTTCCTAGGGTGAGTTTTCATTACGAGCAGTCCTCCCGATTGCTCCAGTAATCTTCCAGGTTTGAATCAAATGCAAATTTAAACAGTTTTGTCTTCCTGAAACTGCTGACATGAGAGAACAGCTCCAGTGAGGAATGTGAACCTCCCCAATTCATTGCTGTAGAGTGTTTGCTCTAAAATCAAATGAAAACACTTCTGGACAAGAACTGTGAATAATTATGGCATGCAATTATGAGATGATTTGTACACACCGCAACCAACTGTGCAAATTGGGCAATTATGGCAAAAAAAAAAAGGCAAATCAACCATGAACAAAAATAAATACTCTGTCAGGTGCCTGCATAGTTTTCTCCCTTTCACTTTGCAAATATGTTTCCAAAAGTAGCCTCAAATGCTGAGCACCTCCCTTTTTGATTGCCCATCCTTAGTGAAAATGGACTCATTTCCAGATGTGCTTAGAAGCTGCAGTTTGCTCTGTACTCTGTGGGGCCTGTAGCTTCTCAGCCGGTCTCATCCTTAGAAGCCTATCCAGCCACAGGTCTTTTGCAAACACTGTGTTTGAGAGAACTCTGTCTTAAAAAACAAAAGGAGCAAAGGAGTTTAAATGACTTCATTTTCTTTGCTGCTTTCTATGGACTGCCCCAAACAGTGGTGGGAACCATGCTTGAGGAAGAGCTGAATGCATTCACTGAGCCGTGGTCCTGCCCTTCCTTACCCTCTGCTGCTCTTGCTCCACATCCCAAACCCCAAGGCTTGAGCTGCTCAGTCCCCTTCCTTCTGACCAAACTCAACCCCTAAGGAGCCCTGTGTCCTTGTTCAGAGGCCAGTACACTCCTTGTGATGCCCTTTGATCTCTCTCCTTGGCAAATCTGGGTGGTAATAGCCAGGTGCTGGTGCAGATCTGGCAAGCTATGGGGTCTGCATGGGCTCTTCAGATTTTGCCCTCATCCCTGTCCTTGGGACTGAGGGCCTGCTTCTAGCAAAATGCTGCATGTGGCGCTTGGAAATGCGAGCTGCTGATGGAACTGAATATTTAATGACTGGCCCAGCTCCCCTGTATGGATAAAAGTACTTCAGACAAGGTAGTGAAAGCAGAGCTGGCTGGTGAGACAGAGAGATGGTGCATCCTTTACTCTGATTTTAGTTCTCCTCCGAAGATCAATAACAAGATTTTGAATTTTAGTCTCACACTCCATCTGAGTGTGCAGTCTCAGATTGCAAACGTTCATTAGATTTTACCAGCTCTGTGAGCCTCATCAATATTAATACCCCCTTCTTTAAGACAGGGAAACTGAAGCAAAGAATGGTTATTCATCTTCCCCAATGTCTGCATTAGAGGAACCAGGCACTAAGGCATAGAAAATGGAAGGAGCAATCTGAAGAATAGCATTTTGTTTTCTAAGCAAATATTTTGCATCTCTTCTACCTGTCTCCACCCAGCACTTTCAGCTCAACTCAGACAGGAGAAGGCAGTAAAAAGGAGTTTTCTTTTAACATTTCTTAAGTGACACTCTGCCCCATCACTTCTCAGACATTTTTTTTTCCCTCTGGTGAGGGAGGAGGAGCCTGGAAAAATGCCTGCAAACTCCAGGGTAGGGCTTGTGATGTGTCTTTCATGACAGCAGTGACACAAATCATACTGATTTAAGTGGAAAGAAATTTGTCTGGGCCTGGAGCAATTCCAAGACCTGGGACTGTTGGTACATAGTCTGGTGAAGTCAGTGGGGGTGGTCCTTAGCTGTAAGTGTCCTGACCCATCCTTACTTCCCCAGTGTGTGCTGTTGTAACCAGCTGTGGATGTTTTGCCCATGTGCAAAAGAATCTGGTGGCCAGTGGTTTAGATGGAGCTACAGTAGTTGGTAAAAGACTTCATTTGGTAAGAACTCAATTCAAGCTGTCAAATCAGCATGAACAGTTTTAACATTGAGAAAAATTTTGCAGGAAAAAAATGAAGCCAATCATTTTATGAAGCACCTTTCCCAGGTTTTCTATTCCACTTACTCCCTCACATGCCTGGCTTTCAGGCAGGTTGAATTTTGTAACATATAGCTCTTTAAAAAAATAACTTTAATTTGTTTATAGGTTGTCAGTACTGCTCATAAATACCCATCCGTCCACCCTGAGACCCGCCATTGGACAGCTCTGACATTTGCTGTGTTGCATGGACATATTCCTGTAGTTCAGGTATAATTGTATTTCCCTACCTGCATCTCATTCTTTTTTTTCCTCCTCTTCAGTTCTGATTACATCCATCTCAAACCAGCATCCTCTTGTCATACTCATATTGGTTACTTCTGCTTCTTCAAGAGTGTACTGATACATGATAGACTCACAAAGTGAATATGGTGTTCAAACCTTAACCAATATGAGGCTTAAACAGGACAATTTTAAAGCAAAGTTGCACCAAAGAAAGTCTGACAACTCCTTGTGCTCCTTCCTGACCACTTGTTCTATGTGTTTGTTTATTCATTCATTGCACTTTCTTACACTGTAATGTTCTAGCAAACACAAAACCACTGCCTTCGTGGGAGAGAGGTGAACAATAGCCCTGGTGCTGTTCCAGTGGGGGAGAAACCCTTGCTCTCCTTACCCCATCCATGGAGTGCATGGGATGTGCTGGTTCTGTGCTTTGGCATCTCAAAAGTTGAGAAGGTTTATTCTTCAAAACAGCTGTGTCTGTGACACACTCAAGCACCAAAACTCTGAAGGCCGTAAGACAGAAATATCCAAGAGGGGGCTGGAGCACAAGCGTCATCCTGCTCTCCTTGGCCACTTTTTGTTTTCACCATTGCTGCTACTTATGTGGAAGTGTCCCTGATGGAGACCACAGCTTTTGGAGTCATTGCTGCAATTGGTTCTTAAGAATTGCCTTTGTTCTGGCCATGTCTTCATATAAAAGATGGAGACAATTGAAATCTGATCCATTTTTGGATGGTGCTGGGCTTCTAGAAGGCCATAAAGGAAGGATGCTTGTCAGGCTAATTTTCTTTCATCTCCAGTGCATTACTTCCTAACACTGACCTTACCCCATTTCCCATTCAAAAACACTGGGTTACGCTTTTTTGGCTCTGAATTTGGACACTGGTGCTTCTGGTGTTTGGCAGCATAAAATGAGCGAAAAAAGGAATGAATTTGCCTCTGTGAAACAATGGGCAGAATTTGCATGTCACGTGTCTCCATTGTATCTGGTTTGCAGATAAGAAGCATTAGATTCTCATTTGTCACTGTTCATGAACTCTGAAGACTGTGATAACCCCAGTTGCTCTAAATGGTGAATTTTCTTTCTAGCTATTGCTGGATGCTGGAGCAAAGGTAGAAGGTTCCTTAGAGCATGGAGAGGAAAATTACTCTGAAACTCCTTTACAGCTGGCAGCAGCTGCTGGTAAGGACTTTCTTTCTCCTCCCACTGTAACAATTCCTCAGCTGGGATCTGTGGTTTAGGTGATCAAATACTAGATTTTAAAAGGAGTAAAAATGTATCCCTTGCCTTGCAGGAAATTTTGAACTGGTCAGTTTGCTGTTGGAGCGAGGAGCTGACCCCATGATAGGAACAATGTACAGGAACGGCATTTCCATGACTCCACAAGGTGACATGAACTCTTTCAGTCAGGCTGCTGCACATGGACACAGGTAGAGTGGGAGCAAGTCTAGTAGCATCCTTCAAGTGCTTCTTTTTTGCCTGGGCATCCAATTTGAGCAGATGGGTGAAATTTCTGCATGAATAATTGAACATGCCACCAACTGAGCAGAGATGTAAGGCTTTCTGCTAGCATGTGAATTAAACCAGTTGGTGATACAAGCTGCTTTTTGATTTCTGATGTTAAAAAAAAAAAAGGAAGGGGACTCCTTGTGGTGTGTTCAATGTAGTGGTTGTTAAATGGCAGCTGATGTGACAGCAGAAAGGAATGTCAAAGCCATTCCTTCTGAATTTCTTGACATATTTCTCATGTTTGAGTGAATTGTAAAGTTGGCAGTGCTAATAATTAGAGATGGGAGTGCTGGCTAAAGGAGCCCTGCTTAGCCTGTAATCAATCTTTCCCAAAAAAAAAAGAAAAAAAAGGGGAAGGAATAAAAAGAGGGAAAACGAAGCAGCGCACACCTGCGAGGGTCCGGGCACTTGAAAGGGACAGGGAAAGTAAGATCCCATCTTAGGCAAACACTGGGGGCTTTCTGTGCTCAGCTCAGACCCCAGCTCTCAATGTGTGAGGGAAAACAATCCAATCCACCTCTCCAGGCCCTTTTTCCTGGGCAGGTTTTGTTGTTGGGACTGGAGGGTGGGGTTTGCTGATTCCCAAAGAGCTCCGCACGACCAGGCTGCTCCGCTCGGCACCGAGGCAACGACAGGGTCAGAGCCAGCACCATGGGGACACCCAGATGTTGTTGTGTTTGAGGCTTTAGGGGAAGGGCTCTGATCTTCAGGACAGGTGTCTGTGTGACCAGAATCTGTTATCATTGCTTTGGGAGGGGATGAGCATCACACCTGTCCTGCTTTCCCATATATCACATCCATCCCGCTTCCCAGTCCATCATCTGTCCTGCTTCCCAGTCCTGGTGGCCATGCCAACCTCACCTGAGTGCTGAACACTCAGAGAATTCCAGAATTCCAGGATGGTTTGGATTGGAAAGGACCTTAAAGCTCACCCCATCCCATCCCATCCCATCCCATCCCATCCCATCCCATCCCATCCCATGCCACCCACTGCCATGGCAGGGACACCTTCCACTATCTCAGGTGGCTCCAATCTGGCCTTGGGCACTTCCAGGGCTGGGGCAGCCACAGCTTCTCTGGGCACCCTGTGCCAGAGCCCCACCACCCTCACAGCCAAGAATTTCTTCCTAGCATCCGATCTAAACCCTCCCCTTCACTCATTTCCCCCTTTATTTTTGTTGGAACACTTGATCTTCTTTGGAGCATTGGCTCAGTCTGGGTTCCTGGTGTGGCGCTGGGAGACCCTTGGTGCAGAGGGATCCTGTTCTTGTTGCAGAGTTTATCTTCAGGCAGATGCAGCAGGGAGTAAATGCTTTGAATTTATTTGCCAGAGAGCAGGAGAGGTGCTGGAGCATTCTGCCTCCACCAGCAATGTGCTTGCTGACTTCTTTTTTCCATATTCTGCCTCCCACTCACATCCATTTCATACAGATAATACAAATATTAAACAGATTATATAAAAATTAATAGCAAGCTTTTAAAGCAAAGCTATTTATTTCCAAAGTTTCTCAAGTTTCTAAGAAAACAGTGACACAGGCAAAAGGCTTTGAACTCCTCAAGCTGTAAGAGGTTGGCGTGTCACAGAGTGTCTTGAACATTCCCTAAGAGAATAATTATTTTGGGCAAACTTGCATCGATCCAGTGGAACTTTGCAGCAGCATTCTCTGCATAGCAGCCATCCCCTGCACTCCCTCCCGTGTCTTCAGGAAATAAAACTGACAGGAAACTCAATAAATCAACTGTTTTTCATTGATCATATTTTGATTCAGAGAATCCAGCAGGCAGCACTGTGATGAATTATTAACTCCACGTCATCACTCACAGGGGACCTGTGCTTTTGGGTGGCCCTCGGAAAGACCAAATGATCCTTTGCACTTCCTGCACAGAGGAGCATCATGAGGAGAACTCCAGCCATGAAAACGTGGAATGGGTATTAAATTCCAGATAATTGTATGGAAAAAGAGGAAACTGGGGCAGTGTCTGTGTCTGTGGGTGGTGAGGGCAGGGGTGTGGTCACACCTGTCCCTGTGCCTCACATTGAATTTGGCGTGAGGGCAAAGCCTCGTGGCTGAGAGTTTGCTGAGCTGTCCCCTTCCTCTGACTCGCAACCCTGTGCTTGGCTCTCAGAAAGTTATGAATTTTGACTCAAACAAAGGCTGTGTCAGGCCCTGGAGATGTTTTGCATCATTTGAAAAATACGATGTAAAAAAATTCCCTGAGTGTTTCGAGAGCCAGGCACCTTCAGTGGCAATGCAGGGGACAAGAGAAAGGAAAATAATTCCCCATTGAGGCAGTACCTGCACAATACTTGGAATTCTGGGGCCACACCACCAATTATCAGATATTCTTTTTTTGATCCTTTTGGGTTTTTTTCTGGGAAGAAAAGCTCAAGTTAAAAGGAGCTGGAACACAAATTTGAGTTTGTTCTGAAGCAAAAAGTGATTTGGGGCTCAGGTTTTCATGGTGGAGACGTGGCTGGAAGAGGGGATTGCCTTTCCCACTGAATCCTCCTTGGAGAGTCACTGGCACGGGTGGGCCAGGGCCAATGAACGTCCAAAGCTGTCTCAGCTCAGTGTGACGAGTGTGTGACACCCAATGTACTGGAGCTGTCATCTCAGGGTCCCAGCAGAGAGCTCTGGGACCTTCATGTGTGTGGGTGTCATCACTTGGGGTTCCAGAGCACTTCCCAAAGAGGAGCAGTTAATGGTGACACAGCCAAGTCTTGGCACTTCCAGAAATGGTGACACAGCCAAGGGATGAGGATCTGTGGCCACTTCCAGAAATGGTGACACAGCCAAGGGATGGGGATCTGTGGCCACTTCCAGAAATGGTGACACAGCCAAGGATGGGGATCTGTGGCCACTTCTGGAAACCACAAGCAGCTGGAGATGCTGGTGGAGCTGGGGCCTGTCCATCCATGAGCCAATGCTGCCTCTAGAGCCCAGCAGAGCATCGAGCACGTGCAGATTGAAACAATCTGGGCTTTGTGACACGCTGAGCTGCTCCTGCCCAAGTGGAACCTCCTCAGAGCGCCGCGATTTCATTTTCGCTTTCAAAACCGACTTTTCCTGGCGCGCCTGGGCACGGAAAATGTTTATTGGGCTCTGCTCTTGTTTATAACAATTGAGAAAAGTCATTACGATGTCCCTGGTCAGTTTAATCCACGTCAACCTGATGTGTTTACGTTTTCTGCTCCGTGTGTTTCGTCGGCCTCTTTTACAGCTTCCAGCAGCACCCGGAGCGTTGCTGGCAGCTCGTGCTCTGACACGGTGTTACCCAGCAGGGGAGGGATAAAGGGAGGATGTTTAGGTTAATGTGGTTTAATAAAAGATCTGGTTTTAAGTCTGGAAAAGGCACAGAGAAGAGTCTTTATCCCAGTGTTGATGGTGAGGGCTCTGTTAGTCTCCAGACTCAATAACAGGTTGGGAATACAAGGAAATGGAATGAAGGCACGGTGATTTTTCAGGGTTTAGTTGGTGGGACCAGGCTGTCAGGGTTGTGGGTTTCCCAGGTCCCACAGAGCTGATCTTTCCAAGTTATTCCAACAGATCATTTAGAAAAAGGAAAATGCCACCGAGAACAAGACATTCTTTTAAAAAGCAGAGAAAAAAAGAAGACAATAGGGAAAAATGAGAACATTTGGGTTAGGATGAAAAGTACTTTGGAATACCCCAGAGATCTTACAGTGGTAAAAGAAGCATCCATGACATTCTGGCAGGATATCCACGGGCAGGAGATGCTCCCCAGGTGAATCTCAGCAGCCCTATCCCATGACAGTGTAAACAGTCATGTTCCGTTTACCTCGATTTCAGCCTGAAGAATTTCTCCATGCCAGTGGGGTTGGTTGGGATTTTTTTAATTTAAATTACCACTTTTACTTTTTTACAGGGGATTTTGCATACTTTAAAATATCCACGGCCACTGCATTTTGGTGTAACAGCAGAGCAGTGTGAGGAGGGCTCCCTAGGACCCTCAGAGGTGTTTGCTGAGGATGTGAAACCCTCATTCCCTCCCTGCTGTGCCCAGTACTCCTTGAGCATCAAGAGGAACACACAGCTTCTGCCAGGGAGAGGTGGCATTTTCCTGGCAAAGCACACCTTTAATAAACCATTTTTAGAAGAATGAAATGAGGTAAAACAGGGTGAGGTGTCCTGGCATCACTCCAATCTCTGCCCCCCAGCTGGGCGCTGTTCTGAGCAAGCTGCTTTCCCTCACACTACCCAAATCGGGGAGATGCCAAAGAAGGGTTTTTACGGGAAGAAATTAAGAGAAAACGCTGTTGTGGTTTTCAGATGTGGGAAGGGAACACCAGTGTCCAGCCACCAGGACTAAGGCTGCAAATGAAAGATCCTGGCCCTGCTCATGTGCCGGCGATGAGAGGAGCGCAGAGCAGCTGCGCGCTGGATGCTGATGGAAGCGTCCCAGTAGCTTTGGGCTGAAATTACACTCATAATTCTTAAATTATAGCAGCCGGGAGTTAATGTATTTCTGCTCGGCATTGTCAGTGGCAAACCAAAGCCCATTAATTTCCCCCTCGGTGTTTGTTTGAGAAATCATCCCCTGTCAGCTGCCGCTGGCGGCCGCGTCTCCCCGCCGCATTCCTAGACGTGCTCTCTGTCTCCCAGCGAGGGTCCTCCCCCTGCGGGAGATAAGATACAACCGGCATTCCCCGGGAGGTGTCAGCGGGCTGCTTTATGACACATGATGAGTGATAAAGGCCGTGGAGAGGTGCTGATGTGGCCACATTAGTTAATGAGGTCATAGCCGAAGTTGCTGCCCCACTGATAACCTGCAAATCCAAATAATGTGCAGATAGCAGTGGGGTGTTCAGAAGTCCCGTCCCCGTGTTCTCTCCCTGTCCATCACAGGCAAGGGCCCAATCAAAGGGGAAAAAAAAAAGAGATGATGCTCCCAGAAGGGGAACACTCATTCCTTCTGCAGCTCCCAGAGCTGCTCCAAGCTATGGGAAAGCAGTGGGATACAACAAATTTCCTCACGGGCTCAGTGAAGTGCTGTCATGGGGAGCCCTGCATTCTTTTGGTGTCTGAGAAGAGAATTGTTGTAATAAATGAATAGTTCTGGACCAGGATGGAAATGTGGAGCTTCAGGAGGTTTGTGTGCAGGTTGTGGAGAGTGGGAAGCTCAGGGGAAGTATCCTCCAGCTGAAAAGTGAAATCCTTGTCAGTACAAGGGTTTGGGAACAGTTGCTTTCCTCAGACAATGACCTTTTGCACTGATGCTTCCAAATATGAAGGGAACATCCCTGGTGTGTCACAAAAAAACGCGTTGGGTTTCCAGAGCAGTATTTTCAGTGGGGAGGAGATGGAGTTTCCCTACAGCCCCTGTGGAGATGGGAATGGCTGGCCAGGGGATCCCAGTTCATCCCAGTGATGGTGTGAGAGCACCAACCCCAGGTGGTGGCACAGGAGATGCCCTGGAGGGCTCGAAGAGGAGCAGAGAAAAACAGATTTTTAGGACAGTCAGCGATGAGAGCTCTGTTGGGATTGTCACTGTCCTTCCTGCACAGGGGGATGAAGGCTGAGCCCCTTCCCTCTGCAGCGGTGATGGTGTGGCAGCTGTCAGAGCCCTGTGCATGGGCATCGTGTCAAAAATCAACTGAGATCTCACAGAGCTGAAAATCATCTTGTCACTTAAATATAAAAAATGTCCAGAATTGGGAAATCTGTTGAAATACGCTGGGTTTTGCCCTTTTTTCTCTTGGTAAACAAGTCAAGAGCTGGCAACATCTTGTCGTGCTGGTAGTGAACTTTCTGTCCTTCCCTTCTTAGCAGCTCAGGTCTAATTTATTTAATCATTGGAGCAAACTTTCAAAGTGCTCCGTGCCTCCTCTTTTGTTTCTAAGGTTCAGATGTATTTTTAGCGCTTGTTACTGAACTGGGTCTGTGCATTGGAGAAGAATTAATTATTGTTTTGGGTTTGTTGTTATTCAGAGGTTCAGAAAAAAAGGGATTTACAGACTTTGAACACCTCAGGGGCTTTGTTATAGGCCGCTTGTGTGTTGTTGGGGTTTTAATGATGATTTGGGTTTTAATATAAATTCAGCCCTGTTGAAAGGTGACAGCCCTGCCCAGAGCAGCCCTGGGTTACCCATGAAACCACTGCAACCTCAGGAGCAGCACTGTGGTCCCCACAAGGCCCCAGAAATCCCCCAGGGCTGGGGCTTCAGGAACTGAACTTTCACCAAATGCATAAAACAGCTGAAGTCATCCCATTTTCACGTTTTTTGTTATTTTTAATAACCTAAAGCTGGGTTTGCAGGTTGGGAGGCTCCAACCTTCCTAAAAAGAGCCTTTGCCATTTGATCAACACACTGAGTTCCTTTATGCAATTTTCTGCTGATACTTTTGGGGGATTTTCATATGGATTCGTGGCACAATCGATAACACATTTATGTGATCTTGGCTGTGTTCCTTCAATAAAAAATCCAGCTCTTTTTGTGCCACCACCAGGTGATGGTGGCAGGAAGGCTGGGCTTGGCCATCAGGAAGCAAGAGCACAACGTGCCTCTCCCAGCATCTAATGCAGCTTTCTGCAAACCTCCTGCAAACAAATATTGACTTTGTGAAAATTTGTGGAAATCAGAGCCCGGTGGCGTGGGTGGGATTAGACTGCATGGAATGTCCTGGGATTTTGGTTGCTGCTGATGGCTTTATTTTATTGGGAGCATTATGTTTCTCGTGAGACAGGCATGTAATCTGCTGCTTAGTGCTCCGTGGGGGTGTTTGCTGGGTGAGGGAATAAATACCTTGCTCAAGTTCCAGACTTCCCAGTGAGGTGGATTTGCCATCTCTATGGGGTTGGGTTGGTGTTTTTCCTGTGGTGGAGAGTAAGTTCTGTAATTCCATCAAGAGAACTGGGAAAAGGGTGGTTTAAGGAAATGTTTCAGGCATCGTTAATGTTTGAAACCTCTGGATGCTGGAGGAAAGGGGGAGAGGGAAACTCTTACAGGTGGAAGCAGGGCTCAGATGGGCTCCAGCACCACCTGAAGTGTTGTTGGCCAGCCCCCAGTGCTTCCTCACCCTCTTGAGAACATCATTTGGGTCTTAGTCCTTGAGTTAAGCCAGGCACAGCTGTGGCAGCCTCTCCACCCTCTGCACAGAGCACCTTCCCCCAGCTGAGCTGTCGTGCTCACCTCAGCATCTCTGGGTTTCCTCTGTGCTTTTATTCTAAGAGAGAAACGACAACAAAAAAGCCCCACTGAGTTTGCTGAGCACATTTTTGGGGGTACTACAGACCCAGAGTGTCCCTCACTGTCCCCTGCCCCTGTACATTCACGTGGAGGATGCCCAATATCTCATTACTCAGGTGACAATGTCTTGATGGGGATGTCATCAGCAGGTTTTTGTCCCCACAGGACAGGGGCTGTCCCACAGTGCAGGCTCAGGAGGCCACGCAGAGCTCAGCCCTCTGAGCCTGGAGCTCTCCCCACTCCTGCTGTGTCACCAGGGACCTCGTTTGGGCCAGTGTCTGTTTGAGGTTTCCTGTTATCCAGAGATGACTCTGGCTCCATGAATTAATAGCCAGGCACAAAACAGCAGCAATGACTTGTGATGCCTTTCTCTGGATGGTTTGTTTGCTCTGATTTCACTCTTAAAACAGCTTTGATGCATTTTTCCAGGGCCTGCTGCCATGTGAAGCACCAGTGTTACCCGTTCTGCTTTGGGTCTTACTTTGTCTTTCTAGAATTTTTTGCCAGTAAACTCTAAGTAATTCTCACCTCCACTCTGTTCCTGCCTAGTGAAGTCTTCCACCCTTACCTGCTTTGCTTTTGAAAAGAGATTTTTACATTTGAAACATTTTTGGACAGAGCTTTTAAAGAAACCCTCACCTGATTTTGTGGCTGCTGTGAGCGTGAGTCGGTCCTTGCTCTGCTGCACCTCTGCTCTGTCCCTCTATTCATTCTCTCCTTTTTTTGTGTCTCACTCTTCCTCCCTCCACGGGCCCAGCCTCTGTGATTAAGTCTGCAGCTCTCCTGCTGTTTTTAATAGGCCTGTAGACCTGACCATCTGATGAGAACCAAACTGCACAGCGTGCTCCTGAATACTTTCACTGGAATCTCCTAATGCAGGGTATTAATCATTACTGTCAAACCATTCAGGCCCTAAATGTGTCCACCCAGTATAAAATTATACTAAACAGGGGGGGGAAAAGGACTTGGCCCATATTAAAAGCAGACATTAGACAGTCCCCTGACTTCTCAGGCATGATGGCCCAGGCACTGTCCAGTCTAACAAACAATGGTGTATTCAGCACGGGCTGCTGGTGATTGACGCTCATGAAAGTGCCAGAAAATGGGCAGAATGAGTTAAAGGAAATGTAGAAAGGCGTGGCTTCCTCGTGCATTTGCTACCCCAAATTCCTGGGAAATTGCTGTGCTCAGTAGCTCAGATGCTCCCACCTTGGTGATCCGAATAAACGTTCGGGTCTTCTCTGGCTGCCGTGAGCAAAGAGGAATTGCTAAATCAGCTGCTGTCACACTGAGTTATTGCACAGACAGAGCCCGGGGAGTTCTTGCTTCGGTGTCTCCCTCGAATCTGATCCTGGGAAGTGCAGGGCACAGCGTGCTGGGAAGGCATGGGGTTACTGCCCAAGGCTGGAGGAAGGTAAGGCTGTCTCTCCATTAGCTGGCAATTAGACATGCATGTTTTACACCACATTTCTCCCTGATATTCCTAAGCTGCCTGGGAATGCAGCCCCTTATATTAGAATACACCTTTTTTTCTTTCTTTTTTTTTTCCCCCCCGAAAAAAAGCTGTTTCTAATTCTCCCCTGTAAGAATGCCTTTATTCTTTGGAGCTGGCAATAAAAGTTAATCGAGTGTAAAATAAAAGTTACATAAGGTGAGTGGTAAAACTTTATGATTGCTGATGTTGGGTTTATTGATGGCTGCACTGGCTGTTATGGGCCATGGCATCCCACCAAGCCCACTGGATGTCCCTGCCAGCCCGTGCTCCACAGGCACCTCCACGTGGGAACGGGCCCGGCACCCTCACATGTGCCCCAGGAATTTATGGGGAAAGCTCTCCAGCTCCCAATTACCATGTTCTTAGGTAAATGTGGGATGTTTTACTGGCTAATGGGAGGAGCTGCTGGTTCTTCCAGCCAGGCCAGGGCTCCATGTGTGCCATGAGTGGCAGCGGGAGAGGGACAAGGCAGCCACACACCCGTTGCTGGTGGCTCCTCTCCCCCCACATGGATTTTTCCCAAACCAACTTAACTAAATATCCATTCTGGGCATTCTGAGCAAGAATCCTGAGAGGGAGGGGATGAGGGGGAAGAGTTCCTGGTTCTGTCTCAGCACTCAGAATGTTCCAGCTTCTCCATGCAGAGTTTTCAACTGTTTTTTAAGCACTGTTCATGTAGTCTGCACTCATCTACCCTGTCAGAAGATCACAGAAACCCAGGAAAAGTAAAACAGAACATCTGCACACTCTGCAGTGTGCAAAGTGAATAAATTCCTTGCATTTTGGGCCTGTCATTAGCTGTGTTAATTAGTTTGAGTGGCTAATAGGGTATTGTGATTATTAATGGTTCATACATTTATTTCAGTGCAGTAATGGTTTAAAGTTCTTTTTTGCCCCATTAAGTTCTGTGTGGTAAACACAGCTTAAAATATCAGGGCATTTTGCACTTCTGAAAATCGTGCTAAGTTTTTCTTTCTTTGATATTTTTGCATTCTAAAAGCTGACTGAATCAACAATGACAATTTAATCTAGAAGCTGATACTGGAAGTTACAGCAGCAGTGCAGCATTTCCTACTCTGACTTGCATTTCAGATTTACCATGCACTGAAAGAAAAACAAACCCCAAATCCTCCTGGAATTGTGGTGCAGCAGGTTAGTGGCCATTGATCTCAGCAAGAATGCTCCAACCTGCCAAGTGTGTTACATGCTTGAAGTCTAGACAGAGATGTAGCAACCACGCGTGTTCCAGCTGGATTTTGCTGTTGGAATGACGCAGGGATTCCAGAAACGGGGGTGGAGGTCAGCGCTCACACACAAGAACTTCACAGCTCTCCCGAAGAAGATCCGGTTTTGTTTTCTTATCTGACAGGGCCCAGCTGCCAAAATAATGAGTTTATGGGGGAAATGAGAGGAGGGGCTTCTTTCCCCTCATCCATCATCTCCAGGTGGTGCTGCTGGGTGCTGGAGAAGGGAGGAAGGGAGGGAGCTCTTAGCACTGTCCCAGCAGCATCCTCAGGATCTGGGGCTCAGGAGGAGCTGAGCAGGCTGTGCTGTCCCAGCTCTCTCAGCAGGTTCCAGGGAAGCTGTTCCAGGTGTCAGCTCAATCACAGCAGCACAGGGCCCTGGGGTGTGAGTGACCATTGGCACTTGGTACCGAAAGCTGAGTGTCCAGCAGGGCCAGGGCAGGGATTGTCCCCCTGGACTCAGCATTTGTGAGGCACCTCAGGAGCCGTGGCCAGTTCTGGACCCCTCAAGACAAGAGAGACCTTGAGGGGCTGGAGCATGTCCAGGGAAGGGAATGGAGCTGGGGAAGGGGCTGGAGCCCCAGGAGTGGCTGAGGGAGCTGGGAAAGGGGCTCAGCCTGGAGCAAAGGAGGCTCAGGGGGGACCTTGTGGCTCTGCACAGTCCCTGACAGGAGGGGCAGCCGGGGGGGTCGGACTCTGCTCCCAGGGAACAGGGACAGGAGGAGAGGGAATGGCCTCAGGCTGGGCCAGGTGAGAGTCAGGCTGGATATCAGCAAGAATTTCTCCATGGAAAGGGTGCTCAGGCCTTGGCAAGGGCTGCCCAGGGAGGTTTGGAATCCCCATCCCTGGAGGTGTCCAAGGAAGGCCTGGATGTGGCACTCAGTGCTCTGGGCTAGGGACAAGGTGGGCATCGGGCACAGCTTGGACTCGATGACCTTGGAGGGCTTTTCCAGCCTCAGTGATTTTGGGATTCCGTGATTTTTCCCTCTTTAAAAACCATGTTGCTGTTTCCAGCTCTGTGTCCCTTTCTCACCTGTTTGCTGACCGTGTCTCGCCCTCGGGAGGGCACAGGGGATGTGTCCTGCAGGCCGTGTGCCCTCGCTGGCTCTGCTGCTGCTGCTGCCCTGTTTCCATAACTCCATTATTAGTTCTGTCCAGCCTGCAGGAAAAAGTGATGCTGTAGCTGGCATCCCAGTGTTAGGTCATATTAAAACCATCTGTAACAAATCTTTATTTGCAGTTACTTTGGAGTTCAGATTTCAGCTTCTACTCCACCTGTCATCAGTGTTTATCCTCATAAACTTTCACAGCTTCTTTTATTCTGGGTCTTTTTTTTCCCCCTTCTGAGAGACCTTTTCAGGGTTTTTGGCACTCTTCCCCCTACTTTGCCTGGCAGAATTTCACTCTCCTTGATTTAGAAAAGATGCAGGTTTCATGAATCTACAATATCTTCAGAACAGAATATTTTTAATGTGAATTCCAAGAAAAAGCAGCCCTGTTGCCAGTTGTGATTTCCATAAGAAAAGGAAAATAAAATCTTTGGGGGAGTTGTCTGCAAACTTGCAGCAGAAGATTTTGTTTTGATGTGAGTAAATAACTCTGTTCATGCTGTAAGTAGCTGCACAAAGAAGATTCTAACGAATTTTAGAGGTGGATTCATTCTGATATATCTAATTTGAAGCTGAAGGTGATGAAGACTATAGGCCCTGGTGGGCTCAGTGCAGATGGGCTGGTTGGAACAGGACAGGGCGGTGTTCAGGCAGTAAAAAGGATGGGAATGAGGGGTAGTTGCAGAGCCTGGCTGGAATTCCATTTATCTTTGGTTTACCCCAATAAAACCATGAAAAAAGAAACTTTTTTGACACCCAGTGTGGTGAGTGCCAGTCAGGGCTCCCCAGGGAAGCACCAGCAGCCTCAGGGGCAGGATGAAAATACAGGAGCTGGGTTTTTAACCCATTTAAACTTTCCTGTATTACTGTGTCAGCACCATTATCAGTTCAGGAGTTCTGTCCTTTTGCTGGTGCTATTGACCAAGTTTGAGTTTGGGTTGATTTCTGGGCAGCTCACCTTGCAGAATGTTCTTGGCTGTGTTTCCTACAAGGCATCCTCATCTCAGGGGCGTTGTCTTCCTGCCAAATACCCAAGCACAGCTGGGTTAGAGGTCAGAGTGGCTCTGGGGCTTTGATTTCAGTGTTTTGCTCAAGGGAGGCAGCTGGTTCCTGCCTTTGGTGCTGTGCCTGCAGGCTCAGGGCTGCTGGGGCAGCTTTGCCACATCAAACAGGTCCCAGAACGGGAGCTGCAGATGAAGGAACCAACCAGAATCAGCAGCTCTAAGAGTTTGTTAAATTAGGAGGCTTGCTTTCATGACTACTTGATCTCGATAAACCTTTGTGGGTTGAGTTCATACAAAGGCTTTAAACACCTTTTTTCCTCTAATTTCTGGGGTTTAATCATCCTTTTTGCTCTTCCAAGCAGACATTCTTAGCTATCAATCACTTCTGACTGTGCTGATTGCTGTGGTGAGCAGAGCTGGACATGCCAAAGCAAACAGACATTCCCACTGTATTGGAAGAGTCACAAATTCAATAATTCTCTCTGAAGTGTGCTCTCCACTGCCGTATCCCTGTTGTTGTTTTGAGTGGGGTCTGGGGAACACTTCATTTGCACATGTTTTCCCTCAGAGTTCCCAGAGCTGCCAAAACAAGGCAAGCCAGGCACAAGCATTCCTGCAGCAATGTGTGGCACAAACTCCAGGGAAATGGGACATTCTCTGGCCTTTGGGGCTTTCCCCACATTCTCAATATTCTTGCAAACAGCCTGTGAATCAGGTGATTGATTTGAGGATCAGACAAGATTGGATTAAATGGATGAACCCTTGGAAAAGAAAGCAAAACAGAAGTCACTTATTCCAGAGAAACTTGCCCTGGCAGTGGCTGATGGTTGCACACAATTGTGTAAATCATTTGTCACGATGCCAAGCTGCAACCAGAGGGAGAGGATGGAGCTCTGGGTCCTCCTGGACTGGGTCTGCCCAGTGCCTGGAGCTCCATCCTCCCTCTGGCCTTTCCTCCCTCATGCCTCACCATGGTCAGGCGAAGAACATGTGAATCTCAAGGTGATATTCAAGTGTTTCAGGATTCCAGCCCCTTGTAGCAGCACTGGGGTTTCCACATTGGGATATATTTCATTTCCTCATCCATTGATCTTTGCATTAATTTTTTGTGATGTTTTCCACCTCTTATCCCACAAATGGATTTTCTAAGCACTCAGAATGTCCACATTCAGCTGATCCGGACTCTCCTCTTCTTTTCAAATGATTAGCGAAGCAGTACCTCCTCCTCAGGACAAACACAAGCACGTTTTGATTGCATTTGCTGTTGGATTTGCTGCATAGAAGGCTGAAATATCTCTGTGTGGAACATGGGGGAGTTAAAGGATGTGCTCGGGTGTAAAAAATGCACACTTGAGCAGTTCTGGGTGCTGGTTAAAGTGGCTGCCCTTGGTGATGCAGATTTTGATCCCATCATGAGCTTCAGCCCCACAATGTCCCACTTCGGATTTTGGTCTCCCACGGGAGTCACACATGCACAGCTGACGAGACAGAAAAAAACCACAAAATGCTTAAAATATTTAAAATGTAAATGAAGGTGGATTTCTGGAAAGTATTTGAGAGTCTATCGAGTCCCTGAGTAGTTCTGTTGAGCTGTGACTTTCGAAGGAACGTGGCAGAACGAGGCAGCCTCGCAGGAAAGGTATTGACTCACCAGCCTGAAATTTCCAGCTGGGTTTTCAAGTCAAGCCAAATACGAACAGGCATATTTGGGGTGTTTAAAGCAGAGCTCTAGAGCTTCTCCTGTCACCACTCCATCTGTGCTGGCTTTCTTTTGATGTGTGACTAAACACAAGCCTATATTCCCGTGTATGTATAAAATAATCGCCGCTGTCTGTCCTTTGCCATTTGTTTTGTTGTTTAACGATTGTGTTTGGGGTGGGAGCAGGGGAGGTGGGGGGGGGGGGCTGCAGCAGCCATAAAAGTGGACAGAAAACAAGCTTCATCTTTGTACCTCTGAAGAGTGCATTATGGATGTTTTTAATCTCTTTGACCTTGTGGCAGGGAAGGAGGGAAGTGGAGAAATTGTGACAAACACCAGCGCTTTAATGCCAGGTTTGTTACTGCCTGGAGTGCCCTAAGGGTTAATGTAACAGTTTTAAGTCCTTCAATCACACCCACCCCCAACTACAGAACACTTCCAAATAATCCCTTTATAATAGACCCTTTTCCACAGATTGTATCTAACCCATGCATTAATGGGGCCCATTGGTGTCAAGCGTTTCAACAAATCCGGGCCAGCCCCGGCTCTGGGAGCCCCTCTTCCCCCACAGACGTTAATGATCTTTTGCCCCTCTGACTTCGCTCCCCTGCTGCAGGGACAAAATTAAACTACTGCGGATGGCAAAATAGTTATTTGCTGCCCAGGCAATTACATCCTTCCAAAAGTCTCCATCGCGGAAGGCCAGATGGACTTTATAGAAACCAGACCCAGGCCGCAGTTTTAATTATCATAGTCCTGTCAGAAATGAGTGAAATTCTGAATGACCGCATGAAACGAACCAAAAGCCTTGCACATGGATTTTTTCCTCAATAAAATTTTATGGCTTCTTAAAGAAACAGCATTCATATATTTTATGAGGCCTAATCATTCACTAATGCCTATATTAGTGCACCTGTGGCACCCGGCCCCATGGAAATTACAGCACTGGGTTCAGCCCCATTCTCTTGTGCTCTCTTGTGTTACTGCAAAGCCCTTGTCCAAAAGGCAGCACATGCTCCAGGGATAAGCTGGGCTTGTTTCCCTCAGCCACGAGTCATTCTAATAAAGTTAAGAGATTTATGGACCCTTATCTGCTGAAATTTTGGTGTCATTGAGTGGGCAAGACTTGTATGAATAAAATCACCCTTGCTAATACATTATTTTAAAAATGTATGCCTTGCTGAAGGGATTGGATGTGTCGTGTCGGGTTCCTCTGCTGATTCAGTGAGAGCAGGAATTTCCATTGAAAATTTTCCCCCTCAAATAGCAGCACTTGCAAAGGAAGTGCTGGGAGCAGTTTGCAGCTATTCCTAGAGGCCACCAGGTAACAACTTGGTGTTATTCATCTGCTGTGCACAAACCCCTCCATTTCCAGTTCAAATCCCACTCAGACCAGTGCAGGATCTCCAGACGTTTGTCTGGGTGTTTGTCTGACCCTTATTTACAGACAGAAGCTCTGTGATCTCTGTCAGTCATTGTCCCTTTGTGCATCACTCTTGGCTGTTAATGTCCCAGTGTCTGAACTGAACGTCTTTACACCCCATCCCTCAGCCTTCTCAAGGTGTCACAACTCCAGTAACCCCAGTTTCCAGACCCTCATTCCCTTGTCTGTCTCCAGTTTCTGTCTCTCCTCTGGGGATCACTGCCCCATCAGCTGCCATTCCAACATTTTCGATGTGAAAGTGCTTCCCTCTCTGAGGGCTCTGGTCCCTTAGAGTCTCCCAACAGGATGTAACTCCACGGAGGAGTTTTACTTCTGCCAGGGAAGCTTTTCCCCGTCATGGGGGCAGTTATGACAGACCTCACCCAGCACAGCCCGGGGCCGTGTCCCTGCGCAGCCACAGAGCTTCAGGTGAGCATTTGTGTCCTGCTTTTCCTTCTCTTCACACCCCTGGCAGCCTCCGGGGCCGCTGAGGTCATTGCCACCAGCCCCAGGTCGCGTCTGGGGGCAAAGAGTGCTTGGCTGGGAACTTCCCAGCTGCACGGGGCAGGATGCGGGGAAGGTGTGGCAGGGAAGGGCAGGGAAGGATGCGGGAAACGTGTGACGGGGAAGGGCAGGGAAGGATGCGATGCGGGGAAGGTGTGGCAGGGAAGGGCAGGGCAGGGGGACGGTGGCACCCAGGAACGCGCCTTCTCCGGCTGGGAAAGTCAAAATTCGCTAATGAGGTCCCGTCCAGCGCCGTGCTGACAGCCCGGGACTCGCTGGGTGTGTTTCTGCAGCGCCGCTGGAGTGAAGTCAGCCCCTCTCCCGAAGCTTTCTCATTACTTCATGCCCTTGGCAGCCGCTCACGGGCTGGACGAGCTCAGCCAAAATAAGAACTGATGTAGAAACATGGAAAAGACCGTTTAGCATTTCCAAACATTCTTCCCGGGGAGATGGCAGGAGGGGAGGAGGCGCTGCGATGTCTGTGGTTTCTTTCTGCGGCGCTATCAGATGTGGGCAGCAATGCTGGGGAGGAGGAGGAGGGAAGGGGGAGGATGAGGAGGACTGGGGGAGGATGAAGAGGACAGGGAGGCCACGAGGAGAGCAGGGGGGAAAGAAGGAGGAAAATGGGGAGGATGGAGAGGGCAGGAGGAGGATGAGGAGGGCAAGGGGGAGGACGAGGAAGGCAGGGCGGACATGAGGAGGGCAGGAGAGAGGATGAAGAGAGAGAGGGAGAGGATGAAGAGGAAAAGGGGCAGGATGAAGAGGACGGGGGGAGGATGAGAGGGCAGGGGGGAGGATGAGGAGAGAAAGGGGAGGATGAGGAGGGGAAGGCGAGGATGAGGAGGGGAAGGGGAAGGGAGGATGCAGAGAATGGGGGAGTGAGGAGGGCAGGGGAGGATGAGGAGGGCAGGGGCTCCGCCGGCCAGTCCGTGGTCCCTCCCAGCCGGGCGGCTCCGGCCCCGCGCCGAGCTCAGCCCTGTCCTGGCGCTGCCCCGCAGATACAAAGTGTGCTTGTATTGAGTGTATCGGCTCCAAAAGAGGCTAGTAGTAAACTGAGAATATTTGGATAAACTCGCCGGCCCTCAGGACTAGAAAAGGACTTTTGTTCACCTAAAGAAAAAGACTGTTCCATTTCCATAGGATGGCTGGATCCCGTCCAGTAAAAACTGAGCTGAAGTATAAAAAATGATCAGGAGTGTCAAACGAAGGATCTTTTACTTGAGGTCAGATATTTATTTTTATTTATTAGCGTGTGAGATCTCCATCTCTGGCCGGGCTTGGGGCTGAGGCAGCGTCTCTCGCAGGAGCATCGTCTGCCACAAAGAGCGCGTTGTGCCGGGGGCGGGGGAGCTCCGGGGGCCCTCCCGGTACTCCGGGTTCTCCTGCCTTGTTTTCTGCCTCCCTGGGACGGGGACAGGGTGAAACTCTTCCCTGCAGCACCACGCTCAGTTGTCTGCTCTTGGACACGGAGCAAGGCCCGGGCTGGCACAGCCAGGTGAGTTCTGTACACACCTGAGTGTCACCAGCTGTGACATCGCAAAGCCGGTTGCCAACATTTCTGTCATTTACAGGCAGACTCTTCTTTTGGCTCCTGAAACAGGCAGGGAAAAGCTCTGGCAGAGCCTCTGCTCCTGTTCACTCCTTCCCCAGTGCAGCAGTAACTCTGCTGGTGCTGGGCATCACGAGGCAGAGTGGGACAAGGCTTAACTGGTCCTGTCTTTGCCTAATTTTGGGAAGTTGACACTGATGGAGGAGTGCAGGGAGGGAGCAGTTTGGGGCAGCAGAGGCAGGTTTATTAATCAGAGCAGAGGAAAAGCGAATGAGAGAGCTGGGGCTGTCTGAACTCACCCCCAGGTGCAGCCAATTGATTATTGAGTCAGGAACTTTTTTTATGCTATTCAAAGACATATTTGGTGCAAATGTTTCCCTAGGATTTATTTTTATCTAATCACTTGTGAAACTTTTACTGACTCTAAAGACCAGATTTCCTCAGCACCCGTAAACCACGTTTTCCTCCTTTAATTAAGCCATTTTTCGTCCATGAGGTTTTGTTCACACACTGACTACATCAATATAAATATATCTCTGCAGGGTAATTAATAAAAGCAGGCAGCTCCAGGGAGAAAGCAGATGTGTCATATCATCTTTGTGGACTCAGCTATTGCACAGTTCTTCCCAAAAAAGTGAAGAATCACCCCCAATTAAACTGTTATGTGGCTTATGTATGTTCCCATTTAATTTGGTATAATTGAATTTATGTTCATCCTCAGAGAACTCCCAGGGCTGCAAGATACAGGCAGGAATCATTTATACCATGGATTAGTATAAAAGCTGCAGGATTAGAGCACAAGAAAGTGTTTTAGCAGCATTTCAAGGCTTGAGCAGTTGCTTCAAGTTTTGTGTGAGTCTTTGTGAAGGGAATGGAGACAATAATGTCCTGACCATGTTTGTATGTTTGCTTGTTTTGGATGCTGAAGAACTGCTTTAAAATGTGATAATTTCTACTTAGCATTAAATTAATGCTTTTTTGTAGGGTTGGAAGGGATTTGTTAAGTCTTGTGTTCTATAACTGAGGATTTTAGACTTCAAAATAAGAAGAAATCTGTCACAAAAAAAAAGTGTTTCCATCTGTAAGGAGGAAGTCTTTGAGATTATTATCAGGTGAACCTTCTAAATACCTCAAGCCTGATTTTTTTTTCCAGGAGTATTTTGTTTGAAGAAACAAAACCATCCTCACATTTATTGTAACTGAGAGTTGACTGAGAAAATAATCCTAGATTGGTTTGGGTTGAAAGAGACCGTAAAGATCAGAGAGCCCCAGAAAGGAGCAGGGTTCCCTTTTCCTGCCCAGGGCATCCTGATGGATAAAGCAGGAGGACTGGGGGAGGATGAAGAGGACAGGGAGGCCACGAGGAGAGCAGGGGGGAGAGAAGGAGGAAAATGGGGAGGATGGAGAGAGCAGGAGGAGGATGAGGAGGGCAAGGGGGAGGATGAGGAAGGCAGGGCGGACATGAGGAGGGCAGGGGAGAGGATGAAGAGGAAGAGGGAGAGGATGAAGAGGAAAAGGGGCAGAATGAAGAGGATGGGGGGAGGATGGAGAGGGCAGGAGGAGGATGAGGAGGGCAAGGGGGATGCTCATGCTCAGCTCCACCTTTGGGTGCAAGTCTGGCTTTTTGAGAGGTGAGAAATTAGCTCCAAAGGCTGATGCTGGTATACTTTTTTTCCTTTCCACTCAGCTTCAAAACAGCCCAAATGAAAAGGAGCAGAGGTGTCAGGACATGGATCAGGGAGGCAGGGGGGAGGATGGAGCTGCTGGGCACAGGTGTCCGTGGGAGATAAGGAATTCTGAGTGGAGGTTATCAGCATCTCCCTAACTCAAACCTGCCCCTGCTGGGGCACTGGGAGCTATCTGGAGCGTCAAATCAGGTTTGTTTTGAGCCCTGCTGTCAGAGAACCAGATGTGCTGGCATTGCCTCACCAAAACAACCTGAGCAGAGGCATCGGGGTCCCTCTCACTCGATGCTCTCCTGTGGCTCCGTCCGAGCCCTTACCTCGACACCACCACTCTGCTCAGCTGTCTTTTGACCCAGAGATGGGATCAGATCCGAGCTGGAGATTTTGAAATGTTGTTTCTCTCAGCATATTCAAAGGGCAGATTTATCATTAGAATCAATTCCCTGGGATGTATCATTTCATAAGTAGGTGAATTGGCTCAGGGTAAAGTTCATCCCGGCGGCACTTGGGACTGTGCAGTTTTACCCTTGTACTTCCTTATGGCTGAGATTTCAGCTCTTTTGGTGATGTCAGACAAGATACTGCTCTGCTTTCAGCTGCAGAGAGGGCAGAGTTGCAGGGAGAAATCATTTAATCAGTCCCTCCTTTTTATAATTTGGGAAGGAGGAACAAGGTTTGGCTTGAAGGTTTGTGAACCTCTCGTGGACATCCCATCAACCAACCAGCAGAAAATTATTGGTTCAGAGGTTTTGGTGGAAAATGAGCAACCTAGAATTTCTTTACAAGTGTGACTCACTGTGTTAGGGGGGGAAATACCATATTCACTGCATAAATCTGAGGGCAGAACACTTTGCACATTGTGTATCTGGGAGTGAGATTGTTGCTAAACCCACAGGTAGCTGCTGAGCTTGGAGGGGGTGGGACTCCCCTTCTGCAAAAGACTTTTATATCTTTAGGTGAGAACTGACCCCAAAACCTTATTTTCTCACATAGAAGCAAACTTGAGGCAAAATTTCCACCCTGGTGTCCCCAGTTCTGGTTGCAGAGATGCTCACGTTGAAGACAAACTGTGTGCAATGGTTACAAATTGAAGAAGCTCTTGCTCAAGATTTCGATCATGTGAATAATCTTCATGTCCCTCGGGAGGCAAACCAGCCCTGGAGCAGATTTTCTGGGAGCAGATTTTTTTCCTGGAAGTGCCCTGAGGATCTGCTTCTCTGGCCTCACTTTCACTCTTATATCCAAAAGCAAAGGGTTGTGATGAGCCTGGATGCTTTAAAAACCCACAGCAGAGAGGAATTTTTGACGGTGGAACAGCTCCCTCATCCCAGCTCCTTCCAGCAGCCCAAGGCAAGGGGAGCAGCTGATGCTCTGAGCCCTGGGTTGTGCCCCTCCTGCCCTGCCCACCCTGAGCACCCCCAAATTCCCTCCCAGGAAGGCTCACAAACTCTGATTTGTGCTGGGAAAGGCCTCTTGCCCTCAGGTTTGGTGCTATTTCTGAGATAAAGCAGCAGCTCTCGTGCAGGATGTCGGGCAGTGGGGGGAGCCTGGGCCAGGCCCGCAAGGCCTCGGCGCCTCATTTCTCACCTTCTCTGGGTCATGTTTTCCGTAAATATCACTGAAGAGATCACACATCTCAGCTCTCTGAGCGGTGAGCCCCACTTTGTGAGAGAAAAATCTCTCTCGGGCTACTTAGTTACCCGAGCTCCTCAAAGAGGGGGTGCTGGCGCTGTTTCCGATCAAACCTCGAGTGTCCTTTCTCTCTCTTTCTCAGTGCCAGCCCGGCTCACAAACTCATCTATTTCACACCTTCTAAAGAGCACGAGAGCAGCTGCTGATAAAAAAAAGGTTAGGAGGACTTGGCTTCCCCAAGGTCCCAGCGTGGCCCTTTGGGGGGGTTTCCTGTGTGAAGGGAGCCAGGGTGCAGCTGTGCTTGCGGGGGAAGGCAAAGCCCTGCTCGCGCTGCTTTTTGGTGGGGTTTTTTTCCTCTTTTTTTTTTTCTTTTTTTGGTTGTTTTTTGGGGTTTTTTGGTTTTGTTTTTTTTTGTAAATCTCTGTTCTGAAAGTGTCAGGTCATGGTTAAACCATGGGAACGCGCAGCCTTTGGGGCCTGTAAATTCAGGGCTTTTGAAGCGTTTTTTAAAGCAGCTCACATCCAGGTGAGTGTTCCCGTATTGCTGATGGGGAAAGTGAGGAGGGAGAATCATCCTCTATTAACCTTCTAAAATCAGTGCTGGAGGAGTGTGATAGCTCTGTGTCTTGGGGCTTGCCTAGCCACACCTCTGGCAGGTGTTTGATGGTGATTCCCTCCTTTCCATGGCTGTATCTCACTGTCATGGGGTGGCATAAGTCACTCCTGGTTTTGCAGCACCTCAAGCAGGGTGCAGAAGCTCTGGGAGAAGACAGAAGTGAGACCAGCAAAGTGTTTGTCATTGCATGGGTGCAGCTGGCACCAGTCACACATGGAATAAAAGCCCACATCCTTTCCAGCCTCTCCGGACATTCAACACCTTGGTTTTGTTGCACTGCCTGCAGCCTACCCCGCCAGTAACTTTGGTTCCCTGCACTTCTGATTCCCAGTAATTTGAATTCTCTGAGAGAAAGTTTGATTTGCACTGTGCTGAGGTGTCCAAACATGGCCCAACCACCAGAACCAGGCTGCTGGGTAACTCCAGGTATCTTAGTTTTCAAGAGTGTAACACCCAGATGTGTCCATCAAATACACCACAGGACATGGGCTTCCTTATCTGTGTCCCCATTACTTGAACTTGGGCCATATATCCACAAATCTATTCATTAAAGGGAAAATGGGTGCTATTTCAACCCTCTCAGCTCCCTGAATTCATTCACCTCTCCCTGGGGTGTCTGGATAACTGTTGCTGGAATTTGTTTGATGTATTATTAATGATCCAGTGCAATCCCAGAGCATTTACAGGGGGAGGGAGTGGATTTGCCAGGACTGTTGGGTTGCATTCTTTTCAAGGAAGGGGCTCAGAAGAGCCAATAGGACAATGTCATTTCATGGGGGTCTTCTCTTGCTGGATCATCCGGTGGCCTTTGCCAGGCTGGTGCTTTGGAGCTGATATCAGCACCAGGAACGGGCAGCTGAAGGCTCTGCTACTTTTTTGGCCAGAGTGTGAAATGCAGCAGATGGGTTTGGCACTGAATGCTGCCCATAAATCACCCTGGAGAGGCCTCCACGCTGGTGGTGTTTCACAGCTCCATTCCCAAAACATTACTAAAACCAAGCTGGAGTAATAAGAAATGATTTAAAGCAAGCAGCAGCTCCCTCTGTCCGTCCTGCTCCAGTGGAAGTCCCAGGATGGGCCTCAAGAAGCTGATCAGAATTTATTTTTAAGGTTGGCTGTGTTTTCCTTACGGCGAAAGCACCTTTTGGGCATGGATAAGGGAAGCAGCTGTGCCTCAGTGCTAAGAGGACTCTTGGAGAAATTACCATCAGAAAATGTTCCCATCTTTGTACAATAAAGTTCTGTTCGGCTTCTGTGCCTGCTCCCTTCTGCCAGGAGAGCTGCCCTGCTCCTCCTCCCCCTGGGCTAATTGGCACCCGGTCATTAGGGAGCCATTTTTGCCCAACATATTCCTTTGGAAATAGCAGCAGAGGAATCAAACCCTTAAGCGTTTTGGATCTGCACAAAAGCTCTGGGATACACACGATTTGTGTCTGTTTTAACCCTTTGGAGCAGCCCTGGGAGCTGGGCACTGCTGCACCTCCTGCTGCTGCTCCCTCTCCCCAATGCACTTAAATGTCCTGAGATTCCAAATCCTCCCCTGCCTGTGGTAGCCTCTGTCTTATTTTTAGTCAGAGGAAGATTTCTCCCAAGTTCCCATTTTTTCTCTCATCTATTTAGCTTTTAGAACTTCCCAATTACATTCCTTTTGGAATGAGCCAAAATGCTGTAGGATACAAAAATGGGATGTCCTGAACTCTTTCGGCGTGGAGGAAAACTTCAAAGTTTTTGTGTTTGTATATTACAAAGAACTGGAAATCCCTGCCTTGCCTCGTGTGTACAATATCTGAGGCAGCCCTGGGATTTGATTCGAGCACAGTTTTTTATGGTTTACTGTTTAATTTAAATCAGTGTGGTATGAATTACGTTACTGGTGAAAAATGAGCTTTTGTTGAGATAAATGCCTGCCATCAGCTTGGAAGTCGTCTTCTGTTTTGACATCTTTACTCGGTGTTTTTCTGCGTGGTGATGAGATGTTGCTGTGCAAGTGGAGCTGCTTGCCCTAGAGAGGAGGAGAGTGGGGGAGAGAAACGAGGGGGTGGCATTGGCTTCACGCATCAACAGGAATCTGAGTTGGCAGCACCTTCTGGGACATCCTGTGTTATTCAAGGTGTCTTTTGGGCAGCAAAACTGCACCTCCAAGATGGGAATAGAAGGAATTATAGGTTACAGGGGAGGGAAAGCAGAGTCAGGGTGGATTTTTCTCAAGATTTCTTGATTTCTTCTCTTTGCCCCATTGCTTCACGATATATCCATGGTGCCTCTCTGCTGTGGAGAGCAAGAAATGCTTTCCTGAAGATTGTATTGAATAGGTGTAAATGTAAATTCAATGGAAGTGATGTCCTGTATGATTCTTGCTGCTGTTGGTTCCTCCTGGGGCTTTGCCTGAAGGGTCAGGTCTGATGCTCCTTCAGCTGGAGCAAACCTGTGGTGCCTGAAGGACACAGCAGTGACACTGCAGCTTTTTCCAGCCCTTTTTATCCTGATGCAGAGCAGACACTTGGGAAATACTCACTGTGCTGGTGTGTAAGAGCAGAGCAGTTTATAGTGGGCAGCCCTTCAAAAGGCTCCTCTGGGTTCAAACGCTCTCCAGAAGTGCAGCCTCACTTCCCAAGCTCGTGTGAGCCATCCAGGCTCGTCTGCCTGGAACTTGGACAGGGACTTTTGGGAGAAAACAGCCTTTTTTCATGTGATTCCTTGTGTGCTTTAGATGTGGTGGGGAAAAAAAGAATGAGAAGGTTATTTCTTGTGACAGAAATATGCTCCAGGACCAGCCTTCCCTGGGATGTTCCCAGACTCTTTGTGAAGCCAGAGGATGCAGCAGCCCAGCAGCAGCTCAGAAGAGCACACACCAGTGGAAAATTCCCACTCCAGACACGTGGCTTGGGTGGGAGTGGAAGTTCAAAAAACATCCAACCTTTTAAAAAATGGAATTGGCCTCTCCATCATCGGCTGCAGCAGCGCTCTGCCTTCCACGAGCTGGCAGTGGCTCCGGGCTCCGCAGTGTCACCAAACTCAACACTGTCACCAAAGTCAGCAGTGTTACCAAGCTCAGCAGTGTCACTAGGCTCAGCAGTGTCACTGATCTTGGCAGAGTCACCAAACCCAGTGGTGTCACCAAGCTCAGCACTCACCAAACTCAACTGTGTCACCAAACTCAGCAGTGTCATCAAACTTGGCCATATCACCAGGCTCAGCAGTGTCACTGGGCTCAGCACTGTCACTAAACTCAGAAGTGTCACTGGGCTCATCAGTGTCACTGGTCTCCATAGCGTCATTGGGTTCAGCAGTGTCACCTGGCCCCACAGTGTCACCAGGTTTAGCAGCCTCTGCCTAGCATTCCTGATCCCGCTGGCCCCAGTGCATCCAGCTGGGTTTCCTCACCTTCATGGCTGTCCCAGCTCTGGCTCAGTGTGGAAGAAGCAAGAACGTGCTTGTTTGACAGGAGGAGAACCATAAAGATTTGTTTTCCTCCCCTCTGAGCGTTCCCAGTGGTTGGATATGCTGGGGTTTTGTCCCAGAGCTGGTGGGTTCCGTGCTGTGCTGCTGGAAATCCCAAGGTCTGCCGGCAGAGGGGAATGGAAGGGGATGGTGAGGAGACTCCTGAGGACACGATCCTGCTCACAGAGCCAGGGAGATGAACTGAGCTCTGTGAACCTGCAGCCATTTACCAGCCCTTAGAACTTGAGCTCCGACCCCCTGCACTGCCCATGTCCCAGGGTGTGACTCTGAGGATGAGGGTGTGACCATCTCAGGCAGGGTGGTGGTGAGAGCTCTGCAGCCCCTTCTCTCCTTATCTGGTGGGTTTAGGGCTGGGAGCTCCTTCCATTTGGACAAGAAGTTTACTGTGCATCACTCAAAGCAGCTCTCCCTGAGTACACTCCGAGCTTTTCCCGTGGCCCTGAGCAGACGAGTTGGGTTTGGCTCAGCTGCTCTTCCCAGCGCTTTCCAGTGCTATGACCTGTTTTTGTCTGACACGTTTCTCATTAACTCTTTGTCAAATCACCAGGAAGCCTGCTTAATTGCAGGCAGAGTGCTGAATTTATGAGTTCATCTAGGCTTCGTGTCTACACATTGACAGAGGTGTTTCTCTGGATGAAGTCTTTTTCTCTTCATTTCATGGCAAGAATGGACTTTCTGTTTCAGTTACTTCTGAAAGTCATAAATTGCAGCAGTCCCTCCCTCCCCTTTATTTAAAAGAAACACAACAAAACTTCATGGCAACAGTTTATTGCTCTAAATCAGCTCGTGGGTCATTAAAGCAAAAAAAGGGGGGGAAAAAAAGGAAAAAATCTCCAACTCCTGCCAAATAAAATGCGCACATCGGCCAAGCTGTCAGAGGCAGATCCTGCGACCATGGGATGAGAAGGTTTATTACACTCTGGGCTTCTGGGGAGGGATGTTATAGCAACAGGACGCTGGGTCAGTGATGGCAAACTCCTGGTTGCTCCGTTTCTCCATGCACACTAGGAATCCATTAAGCCAACTGACGACAGATCCGCAGGCATTCCAGCCCCCCGGCACACCTCTGCCGGGGCCAAACCTGGGACGCTGCCCATTAAAACGTGAAAGAAACAACCCAACAGAGAGCCCACAAATTAGAGGGGCAGGAAACCTCAAATGATGTGCAAAAAAAATTGTAAACGTTCGAGAGGATTTTTCCATAACTTCTGCCCCATAACTCAGCATTTCTGATGTTAATAAATTATGGAGCGGAGCCTCTGCGAGATCAAGGAGCCTTTTGGATCCAAAGCCTGAGCGCTGCTCGGCAGACGGCAGATGAAGCTGCAAAGTGAGCCCTGGAACATGACAACAATTTCCTTTTGGCTGCTTGGGGATGGGTCTGAAGCACAGCCACAGCCGGAGCTCTGGCTCTACATCCCAAATCCGTGTCTCTGCAGAGGGCCAGTCAAAGCCCTGTAATCCCGGGGAACATGAAGGTGCATTTGTTTGGAGGGGATAGACTGGAGAGGAGGAGGATGGGGGGACTTCAGAGCAAGAAGAGTTCTGCAAAACCCAAGAATGACTCCACGAGACGAAATCATGGCACTGTTACTGGCAGGGAAGGGAAGGGGAATTGGGAATTCATAGATGAGCTGTTGGATTTGAAGAAAAAAGTGCTGGGAGGTGCCTTGGGTTAATAAATAAAGACTGAACTCATCATCTGCAGCAGAAGGAGAAAAGATGAACTGAAGTTTTGGCATGTTCAGTGATGAAAAAAAAGCGGGGAGAAATCCATGATGGGGTGGGAGGGATAAAATGGAAGAGCGGCCAGAGGAAGTGCTCCTACAATAATTAACTTTCCGAGCGTGTCCGCAGGCTGCAGGCCAGATGAAAATCTGCTTTTCCAGCACATCTCCAGGGCAGGGGCTGTCCCAGACTGCTGGGCTTTAACATGGGGACAAAGAAAAAAGGACAGATCTTGTTCCTGCAGGGAGCCCAGCTCTGTGGGGCAGGGATCCCGGGCCTCAGAGCCAGGGGGATCAAGGAGGTGAAGTGCATTCCCCAAAACTGACTGGAACAGCAGCACATGATGGTCACAGACTTGCAAAACCAGCACCAATTACTAATTATAAATCGATTTTATTTTGTTTTCTCCTCTCCCGTATCTTCCTACCTTTTTTTCACCTCTCCTTTCCCTCTGTCAACTTCTTTTAATGTCTAAGCCAAATTACCCTCAGGAGAGACCTCTCCACTGATACAGAGCCAGCTGAGCACAGAGCACAGGCAGAAATTCCGTGTCAGCTCCATCAAGTCAGAGTCTTGCTAATAATTACACAGGATTTTCTGATGGGTTTTTTCTTCCTGTGGCATCTCTGGGTTTTTTTTGCTGTTGATGCTAAATATCTGATGTCAGCCTTTACCTGCCCATGAAAATAGGGATGGATGGTTTTGTGATTAAAGCTGCTGCTGCTGCTGAGTCCTTGATAGGGAGGGACTTTGTTCTGGTTTTAACTGTGAATAGACAGATTTAATAGAGCTGGAGATGCCTGTTGGGGCACCCAGGTGGGTGGCTGTGTGGAGCTGAGCCTTCCAGGAGTGGGGTGAATCCCTCTGTGCTCCCATCTGGGATCTTTATTTTGCCCGTTCCCAATACTTTTCACCTCCATTTCCTTTCTCCACCTGTCCTAGAGCACAGGTTATCTTTTGGTTCTTCTGAAGAACACAGAAAACCCAAAGCTCTGTGAGCATCCCAGGAGCATTTTCAAACTGGAATATTTTTTTTTTTTGCACAGACTCACAAAGACTTGTAAACAGTTGGTTTGCAGAATTTCGCCAGAGGAAACTTCTGATTTCCTTCTGGTCTGAACTGGAAGAAGATGTGGTAAAAGGTTTCAGTTTGTTTTTCCGGAGTTTTCTCAGGTGGGGGGAGGAGAAGAGAGACTTAAAATATTATTCTGCGTGTGAACGTTTGACAGAAGCAAAGGCAGATACTGCAGATAGTGCTGGCTGCTTGCTGCTGGGTTCCTCCGTGCTTTCAAGCTGTGAAATAACTTTGATCGAGACCATCGGCGAAGAGTGCAAGCGTGTGAACCTGATCTTTAATTAGAGGTGTTGGCCACGGAGGGCTGAGCTGGCCCAGGAGCTGGCCTGGCTCTGGAACTGGTCCTGCAGCACTCTGAGGACAGCTGATCACCCCGGTTATTCCATTCTCAGAGGGTCCTGGGCGATGCCAGCAGAGGGATGAGGGATGGGGGGTGCAGTCCTCATTCCTGGGCTTTGTGCCCTGGTGCCAGGCTCTGTTTGAGGAGGGCAGTGAGTGTGTGTGAGAACAGCAGCTCAGGTTCTCAGGCTCTCACAGCACCTCTTTTTCTCTCGTTTTGATCTGTCAGATTTCACACCCCCAGCTTGGGTTTTAATGCCCCACGCAGATAAAACCACAGAGTTTCAGGTGATTTCGAGCCATGGCAGAGCCTCCTCCTGAGGCACAGCTGGCGAGCAGGACCCTGCAAAACGAGTTTGAGCTGAATTCTGGGCTTTCCCCAAAGTCTCTGCCCAGGGCAGGGGGTTGGAACTAAATGGTCCTTAAGGTCTCTTAAGGTCCTAAGTCATTCAGTGGCTCTAAGTGTCCCTTCAAACAGCCCTACAAGATGACAGAGAGTATCTGTAAGATAGAGCTGTGAAATTAAAAATCTCATTGGTGTGTCCTGGATTTGCCATCTTGTGTTCCCAGGGCCACTGAATGTCACTATTTGCTGGCACTGGGAGGTTTTTGGGCTACTGGTTCAAACTCTGCCCAAACTCTTCAGTGGCTTCAGACCAGCTGAGTATCAATGATTTGTCTCATTTGGTTTTCCAGTTTCCCTGGATGCTGTTGTCTCTTGGTGTCTGGATGTGCCCCCACTTGAGGGGCTGGCTTTGCCTCCTGGTCCAGAGTCTGAACTGGACCTGTCCCCCTGAGGTTTCTCAGCCCAGCCTTAGGCTCGACTTGTTGCTGTCATCACCGGGCTTTAATTTTTCCTCTCCTTTGTTTCCCCACCTTTTTCTTTTTTCTGTGTCTTGAAATAGATGGGAAAGTATTATGGTATCCCACGAGATTCTGAGAGAATTAATTGCTAGTAAAAGCATGTTAAGAGCTTTTGATGACTGAAGTAATTTGCACTGACACAGAGGCTGGTCGGGGTAAAGGGAAATCTGAATCTGAGGAAAAAAGGAGTTTCTGGAGCAGGGAGGCCACTTAGGAGCAGAGCAGAGCCTTGCTATGCTGGGACTCAAAGGGTTTTTCCTTGTTTTCAGGGTGTCCTGTGTCGTTTTTTAAATGTGCTTTTTTGAGTGAATTACAAACCAGATCATCCCAAAGGTTGTTCCGGAATGCTGAGCATCTCCTCTGGTTCTGTCACCAAACTCCTCTGCCTTAGGAGAGGAAAAGTCTCTTCCTGGCAAGCCAGTGACTTTCTTTGGACTGCAATTCCTTAATTAAACCCTTTTTTTCCCCCCCCACACCTGGACTTTTAAGTATCTGAGGGGTTTTATTTTGAAGGATTCCTCTTTTGCACAGCAGCCAAATCTTGTCTCACCTTCAGCCACACAGACGTGGCCGGTGAATTTCTCAGGCTGTACTCAGATAAATGAAAGTAGTGCATTTGCTAAAGCATTTTTTAAAATAGAACCTCACAGCTCTGTGGAAAGTGACCTGGCTTGAAAGTTTATTGAAAGGTTTGTAATTAAAAATGATCCTGCATGAAAGGATGAAACAGATGATGTGAAGATGGAGCAGTTAAGGACCCTGTCGCTAAAATCAGTGCAGTTTGGAGGAGTTCCCTGCTTTGATTATTTGAGCTGTGGTACCAAAGCTGTGTTTTCCAGAAGAGTCCTGAACCCTTTTTTCATGGATCACTCTGAGGTGTGTCCTTGGAGGTTCTGCCAGCCAGGAACTTCAGATAATGGCTGAGAGCTGATTTTATTCTTGTCATAAGTCTCTTTATCAATTGTATCTACCACCCACCTTTCCCCTTTCTATTTCTTGTTCGGAGTTGTGTCCTGCAAACCCTTTTCCTCCCTCTCTCCCCTCCGTCGCTGCCATTCGGCCCCAGCTGACCCCTCTCCTGTCCCGTTCTCCCGCAGATCCCCGATGCCCTGGGCAGTGAGAAGTTCTGCGGCGACGGCGGCCAGGGCGGGGCCGGGAACTGGCTGAAGTACATCCGAGTGTCGTGCTCCTGCGACGAGCAGAACTTGGCTGTGTGCCACATCAACGAGCAGGTGAGAGCCCTGCGGGGCTGCTGGGCTCCCCTCGCACCCAGAACGGCCTGGGGCTGCTTGGCCAGGGGTGCTGGGCAGTGGCAGCATCCAGGGGAGGTGACCGAGGGATGGATCAGCACTGGGATGAGCTAAAACCTCCAGATTTATGGTTCTGTCCTTGACTCAAGATCCTGTCCCTGATTCACGAGCCTGTCCTTGACTCAGGGTCCAGTCCCTGACTCAAAATCCTGTCTCTGACTCAGGGTCCAGTCCCTGACTCAGGATCCAGTCCCTGACTCAGGATCCAGTCCCTGACTCAGAATCCTGTCCCTGGCTCAGGATCTCCAGTCCCTGGCTCAGGATCCAGTCCCTAATTCAGGATCCTGTCCCTGATTCAGGATCCTGTCCCTGGCTCAGGATCCAGTCCCTGATTCAGGATCCTGTCCCTGATTCAGGATCCTGTCCCTGATTCAGGATTTTCCTGTTGCTACTCCTGCCTTGAAAAGGAAAATACTTGAGCAGTTCAGGAGTCTGAAATACTAAAGAGAATCTATGTAATAATATATTTGTATTCTATAATAATTATATTCATTGCCCTGAGCTGGCCATAAATATAATTATTATATATTAATAATAATAAGGGTGAAAACTGCTGCTTTTAGCTGGGGTGCTGCTGTTGAGGGGGGGAAAAAAGGAGTAACAAGAGACAGAAAAAATATCAGGCCTCTGTTTAATCAGCCAGCGTGAGATGTGTGTGCAATGCAGAGTTTTGGGTGTGTTTTACACAGGTTTGGTAACTCTGCTCAGGATTCCCAAGTACGTCACACAGAGTCTTAAAAAGAGGAAATAAAGAGCAATGTGGCTGAGTAGAAACAAAGGGGAGGCAATTCCAAAGGAGGAAAACACAGGAACAAAAGCAAAATGTGCAGCCCTGTCCTGGCTGAACATTCCTGATTTCAGACTTTCCGTGTCCAGAGCTGGACACACGGACAGGTCTGAGGGAACAGGAGGGACAAACCCTCACTGGGCTGCCTGTGGAGTGAATTATTGCTGAGATGAGGACACAAAGAACCTTTTTTCAGGCTGGTTTCGAGTTTTTGAGCTCCTCTGCTGCAGCTGATGTGTTTGTGGGTGGGTTTATAATCTTTAGGGGAACCCAGCAGCTGCTTTCTCCCCTTTTAATGCTCTTTTCCTCCCAAAGTACAAACTTGTGGAAGCTCAAATAAATCCCTGCAGCAGGGAAACGGGGCTGAGTCTGAGGAAGGGCCCTAATTAACGAGGTAATTCTGGGATGGACTTTTCCCACTGTCTGTGTTCCATCTCCATCCCTTGCCGTGACTCTGGGAATGTTAAACCTCATTCCCAGGCTCTGTCTACTCCAGAACTCTTTTCTCAGTGCAAAGATGAGGTGCTGCTGGGCTCTGAGTGAGACCAGCCCCTGAATGTGGTTCTTGTGGTTCTGCAGGGCCGATATTTCAGTGATTGTAGCAAATTGTTCCATTTTAGCAGCAAAATGAGGCAGCCACAGCCTGATTTCTGCTGCCCCGAGTTCACATCCACAGCTAATCCCTGTTTCAACCCAGGCTGGAAAAGGATTCCTCTGGGTTATTTCTACTTTGTTTGTTTGTTTGTTTGTTTGTTTTGGTGGTTGGTTTGATTTTTTGGTTTGTTTTTTTTTCTTTCTTTTTATTTTTTCTTTCTTCAATGCCCCGTGCCCAGAATAATTTTGATAAAAATCAAGAAAAGGAGTATTCTCAGTACTACCAAACCCTACTTATCCTGTTAACTATTTAGTGTAAAACAAAGCTGGTAATTTGGAGAGCTGCCCATGCTGTGGTGGGAAACACGAAATGATCAAGTGTGGAACATTTCTATAAACAAACAGAATTGATTTATGAATGTAAATCTTCTGCTGGATTAGTAAATCTGAGCTTTTTCTGTGCACGATAAATAAAAAAGGCTTTGATGAGCCCAGACCATCAGTAGCACGACTGAAAGATGAAGTTAATTATCATAATGAAATGTTTGATGAAATTAATGTGACTCCAGCAGAACCCAACTTTTCCCTGATCATTAAAGGAGCCTGTCCTGTATTTCTGGAAGGACTGCAGCAGACGGTTTGAAATACAAGGAGCTACTTTGTTCTGAGAACAAACAGGAGAGGAAAAGGAGCTAAAGGGTGAGACCAGGGCAGTGTCAGCCCTTGGCAGGGGAATTCTGAAGGATTTTTCCCCTGTTAAACTTGTGACTCTATCTCCGAACTTGATGGACCTTTTAGACTATGGCTGGTGTTTTAGTGCTGGTTTGGATTGCCAGCTGCAAGAGAAAGTCTGTTAATAACTATTTTATTTTATTTTATTTTATTTTATTTTATTTTATTTTATTTTATTTTATTTTATTTTATTTTATTTTATTTTTTAATTTTTTATTTTTCCTCTTAGCTTGACCCAAGTTCTGTTTTTCTGAGTCAATCCTGAGCTCTGGGCTCACTCCTAGGCTGCCTTTTGGGTTTTTTTCAGGCACTTTTCCTGTTAAACTCAGTGTGGTTTGGTCCTGGGGAAAGCTTTTCTTGTAGAGCAAGCAGGGAGGAGTACTGAAGTGCAAATGAGAAAGATAATGAGAAAAAGGAGAATTTTAGAAAACTTTTTATTTTGCAGTGGAATCCCCAGCACTGAACTCCCCGGGCTGGGTGGTTCAGGGCTCTCTCAGAACTGTTCTCACCTGTGCACAGGTGTGTCCTGTGGCAGCCTGGTGCTGCTTGGGGTTTCCACCTGAGTTGTGCAGGTCCAGGGAGATGCCCAGATCCTGCCCACAGCACCGGGTCCCATTTTTGGACTCTTAGCTGCATGCAGGGTGAGGACAGATGTGTCTGCACTGGGAGAACAGTCTGCAAACCAGCGGAAAACGATGCTGGAATTACACCGAGGATTCTGGCAGGCACAGGGATGGGTGTCCGGGCAGTTTGGGGTATTCTGTCAACGACCAGCAGTGGGATTTCATTTCCCATCCCAAATCTTTTTGTTTGTGAGCGGCCCTGCTTTGAAACTCTCAGTGAGAGATGCCCGGGCAGTGCTGGGGGCCGGTGCTCGGGCACCGATGTTTGGGTGAGCTCTCAGCGGGGCTGTGCTGAGGCCGGGAGGGAGGGACAGCAAAGTGCCCGTGAGGATCGGAATGTCCCGGAGCTCCCGAAAAGGGCTGCACCCCCGGTAAGGGCCGTGTCACAGCACTCGGTTAGGGCTGCACCCCCGGTAAGGGCCGTGTCACAGCACTCGGTTAGGGCTGTACCCCCGGTAAGGGCCGTGTCACAGCACTCGGTTAGGGCTGTACCGGGTGCTCGGTGAGGGCTGTACCCCCGGTAAGGGCCGTGTCACAGCACTCGGTTAGGGCTGTACCGGGTGCTCGGTGAGGGCTGTACCCCCGGTAAGGGCCGTGGCACAACACTCGGGACCGGAGCTCCCGGTCAGGGCCGCCCCGCAGCACGCGGGTGCCGCGACACCCCGCACACGGGGACGGCTGTGACTCTCGTCTGCCCCGGCCTTGGAGGTGCTGCACAGACACGGCCCGGCTGCCCTCCTTCCCTTCCCTCCCCTCCCGTTCCCTCCTCTTCCCTTCGCTGCCCTCCCCCCGACCGGCCCGGCCGCCGGCACCGGAGGAGCGCAGCGGCCGCGGGACAGGAGCGAGCAGGTCAGGGGAACACAGCCCGGCTCGGCTCGGCTCGGCTCGGCTCGGCTCGGCTCGGCTCGGCTCGGCTCGGCTCGGGCCGCTCCGTCCGCATCGTCCGGGACCGGCACCGAGGGACCGGCGGGGTCCCCGCGGCGGCGGCGGGGCCGGTGGCGGGCGGCGTCTGCCACCTGCTGGGGCGGGCGGGGGCCGCGCTGCCGGCCCCGATCCCGGTCCCAATCCCCATCCCGATCCCCATCCCGATCCCCATCCCGCTGCCGGTCCCGGCAGCTGCGGGAGCGCGATCCACCGGCAACTTTTCCTCGGTGTGTCCCGGGGAGAGGTGGGAGCCCCGGAATGGCTGCTGAGAGCCCTCGCCCTTCCTGGAGCGGGATCGGGAGGCGTCGGGCAGCGGCAGGGGCGGCGGAGCGCGTTAATTATCCCGCGGGATGGGGAACGGCTCCGTTCGTGATTATCCCGCGGGATGGGGAACGGCTCCGTTCGTGATTATCCCGCGGGATGGGGAACGGCTCCGTTCGTGATTATCCCGCGGGATGGGGAACGGCTCCGTTCGTGATTATCCCGAGGGATGGGGAACGGCTCCGCTCATGGATTTGCGGGCGCTCCTGCATAACCAGTGCGGAGACTGGGGACCAGTGCGGTGACTGGGGCGGATCGCGGGTTGTCTTGGTGCTCGGTGCAACGCGGGGTGATCCATCGGGATCTTCCTAACCTCGGTGTGGAGGGAAAGTTCTGAGCGGTAACCGCGCTCCTCGGTCCCCGCCGCACCGCGTGGTGGCTCTGGGAGTGATGTCCCGTGTCCCTGCAGCTCTGGGAAGGATGTCCCGTGTCCTGCAGCCGCCAGTCCCTGGAATCGCATCCCTCTCTCTGCGATCGCATCTCCCCGCAGCCGCAGCTCCGGGACGGGGAGGACAGTTTTGGGAGCATCCTTGGCATCTGCTGCTCCCGCCGGGCCTTGGGGGCACACATCTGCCAAAGCCTCGTGCTCCGTGCCAGGGAGGGAGGGAAGGGGACTCTGGAAAGAGAAATGCATCGTGGTGACGCAATTAATGCAACCCAGGCAGGAATTTAGGAGTTGTGTGCCTTTCTTCCCTATAAACATAGGCTGGCAGAGGTGGAGTGGCAGCGAATTTAGGGAATTGTTCTGGGTGAAATGTGGTTTTGACTCTGAAAAAGAATTTCTTGGATTGCTGTTAAACGCAGTGCTAAGAAAACCTGGAAGATGATAAGTGTTATCAGGTGAATTGTCGTGGTATTGTGTTAAAAGAGGACAGGGTCCAGTGTACTCGAAAATTTTGGAAAATATGTGGAAGACACAGAATCTCCTCAGGGAGCTCCTGGAGCAGGTCCAGGTGAGGGAATGAGGCCACAGGGATCTGCTCAGGTGTGACCCAGCTGTCACTGGCCCTGCTGCCCTGCTTTCTGTGGGGTTTGGGGGTAGAACAGTAAAGATGGGGTGTGGGGGCTCTGCCCTTGCCTGAATCCTGTTTCTGTTTTGGGATTTTCTCCTGGTGCAATGACAAAGGTCCAGGAGGTGAACAGAGCTTTACTTGGGACATTTTGGAAGGTCTAGGGTCTGTGCTCAGCCAGGAGCTCAGAATCTGGATAAACTGCTCACCTGGAGGGGCTCAGGTCTGTGTTTAGGGATCAGGTCTAGGCTGTTGGGGAGAATAATCAACCAAATAATTCCGTGGAGATGTGATAATTTGGCTCTAATCATGAGGCCAATTTTGCCTCAGAGAGCAGGACCTTAAATATGACAATTCCATCAGTTTAATCTCCCTTCACTGTGACAAACACCCTAATCTTGTGGGAGAAAGAGAAAACAATGGGAAGATTTAGTATAATTTGAGGGAGAGAGGCTGTTGCCCAAAACATTTTTTTTATTGTCCAAGCCCCATCAAACTCTGACACCCAAAGAGTGAAATAAAGGCAGGAAAACGAGCTCTGAGCAGCAATTATCCAAATCAAGGGACAGCCTCTCCCATTAGCCACAGTAATTTGAGTTATTGGTTACAATGTAAAATGCAAACCTTTGCATATTTAACGTGCCTCTCCATTTCTGTTTGTGCTTCCCAGGTCTATTATAAAGTTATTAAAGAGATCGAGCCGGGAGAAGAGCTCCTGGTGTGCCTGAAGGAAGGAGGTTATTCCCTGGGGAACATGGCCCCCAGCATGGAAGGTAAGCAGGAACTCTGCTCCTCCCTGCAGCACCCCTGGCACTGCTGGGACCCTCAGCCAGGGCAGGAGTGGGACAAAACCTGAGCCAGGACCTGCCCCTTCTGTCACTGTCTGGGTTTTGTGTTCGTTTTCACTCTTCCCCTGGTGAGAGAGGCTGTCTCAGTCCACAACAGTGAGTTTTTATCAGCCTCAAGCAGATTCATCTCCTTCTCTTTGTGGGTTTGGATATGATCAGAGGTGCCTTTTCCATCCCCAGGATCACCCAGGTGCCTTTTGGTGTAATAAAAATGGCCAAACCATCCCAAGGCTTGGAAAACACCGGCCTGCAGAGATTTAGGGAATCTGGAAAAGGGGGAATTCAGGCAGGGGGTGGAAGAGTGATCACTAAAATCATCTTTGCTGGTAGGAAGACACCTCATCCTTCTCTGCAGCAGCTGAGAGCAGGGAGCAGGACACACACATGGAGGGTTCTGGAAATCTGAGAGTGCTTCCAGCTCAGATTTTCCTCTTTTAGGATGCTTGATCCCTACATTCATCCAAGACTCTGACACTACAGACACTGTGCAAGGAAGTGATCTCTGAGGAAAACTGGGAAGGATGTGCCCAACATCATTATTTGATGATTTATTTCTGTAAATACATTCTCATTTACCAGGTGTTTTTAAATTAGTAGCTGAAAATAATGCTCTATAAAATTAATTTAAGAAATGGAGTTCTCTCTGGACATCCCACAACACATTTATTTCCTTTTACCTGTACATGAGTATAATTTCTGATGCAAATCTGCAGTGAAATCCTTTAAAAGGATATGCACAATTAGTTTCAAATATTTCTGGAAATATTTGAGGATTTCTGCTGCTGGAATCTCATTTGCTGGGGATGCAGTGTGGTATTTTCTCCCTCACTCATATCAACTTTGGGATTATTTTTTCACTGCTCTCCCTGCCCCCCCAAAAAGTTAATGATTTTCTCAAGACCAACACACAGAGATGAATAATTTCTGCACCTTTTTTTTTTTCTTTCTTTCTTTTTTTTTTATCTCAAGGGGAAATCTGAATGAAAACTCACCGCTGTTCTGCATTTCAGTTTCTAACGTGCTTTTATGTGAACAAGCAAAAAGTGCTCCTTGTTTTCCATCTCTGTCATTATGGAACATTTATCTGGATCTTCCTGGTAACGTCTAGTGCTTTTGCTGCATAATTGCTGTCAAATTATGCCAGGCCAACATTAAATATTTGACTCCTTAATACTTTTTACTTTCAGCAGGGCTATCTCCCTGCTGCCTCGCACCCCCAGCTCACTTCGGAATTAACAGGAGAGAAAATGCAAAATTGTTCCACACAAAGATAATTATCATAAAAATCTTTCCTCCCAACCCCAGCCAAACACAGCAGACCCCTTATCACTGCAGGAATTTTGAGTAGGGCACTTGAACTCCTTTGAGATTCGAGTCTGGTAGATTAGCATGTAGATGCCACATAATTGTGTTCCCCTTGGTTTCTCTGAAAGCTATTAGGCACTGATTTATTTTTCTGTTACATTCCTGCTTTGTCCTGAGTGTTACTGATGGAACTTCAGATAGGCACATATAACCATAGATTTGACAAACAAGACACAGAGAGCAGGCAGCAATTTCGGTGTAACTGGGGTTGTTCTTTTCTTTGCAGCCCCTTCTCCCTGTCACACACCGAGGCTGTCACCTCTGTGAAGGGCAGTATTTTCGTTTGTGATGCTTAAAGAAAGGGGAAAACTTGAATGAGAATTTGTTTTTATTTTTGGTACTTACAGGAGGGAAAAAGGGAACAGTTGAAGGAACCTGGAGTGTACAAAGTGGGTGTCTGATACAGACACAAGATCAATACCAGGTCTGAGTTCAGCCCTGAGCTTCCGTGGGGATTTAGGTTTCGGTTTTGCAGGGGCTGGGCTGGCCCTAAGCCAGGCTCAGCTCCTTCCCCTGCAGGGTATTTGTCGAGGAGTCAGGTTTGGGATCTGCTGGAGCTCAGAGCTGGGAATGGCAGAGCAATGGGAGGGTGGATATGGATAAGTTATCACAGACTGGGCTGGGCTGGAAGGGACCTTAAGGATCATCTCATCCCACTCCTGCCCTGGGCAGGGACCTTCCACTGTCCCAGGCTGCTCCAATCCCATCCAACCTGGCCTTGGACACTGCCAGGAATCCAGGGACAGCCACAGCTGCTCTCCCAGGGCCTCCCCACCCTCAGCTGCTCTCCACCTGATCAGATTTTCCACTCTTTAGCCTGTCTGAGCATCAAAACAGGATTTACAACCAGTGGCAACATGAATAACACGTGGCTACAAGGCTTTTAATCATATTTTTGTCAGCTCTCTAGGTCTCCTTTCAACACAAATTTATTTTTCCAAGCCCAGACACTCTGAAGCACAGGAATTGCTTTTCCTATCCTCCATCTTTTCCACCTGTGGAAAAGCTGCTGTATTTGATGTCCTCTTGTGTCGTGATTTAGGTGAGATTTGGCAAAGGACAAGGAGAATTAGGAGCAAAATCTCTTTTCTAAAATATTTTTGAAGCTATTAACATATTTCACCTCCTTCCCTGCTCTGTAAGCTCACAGAAAGGACAAAAATGTGTCCTTGTCACAGGTAAGAACAGGCAGGGCAGTGTCAGGGTGTGCTGTGGGAGGGGAGTGAGTTATCCAGCTTTAGCCAGGTATGGAGGAAATTATTCTCCATGGCTGATTTCCAACCCCAGAAAGGATTTCTGCTTCCTAGAGGAGAGTTTGGGTGAAATAAGCTGCAATTAATCATGTAAATCTCAAACCAAAGCAGGAAGAATTCCACCTGGATTTGCGGAAGGAATTTTGTTGTGTTTTCTCTGAAGTCAAAAGAAGGCAAAAAAAAATCTGTTTCCTCCACTCCAAGTGTTTTCAGGTCTGGGGATTTGCCAGGTGGAGCTTGAGGGATGTTGGGAGTTTGGTAGGAGCTTGTTAAGAGGTGAAAGGATCTGGGGCTTCCCAGCCTGGAGGATTTCAGTCATTCCTCCAAAAATTCCTTCCTGGTTAAGCCACTGCTGCATTGACAGGAAAGCAAAGAGGGGAAACGTTGGCTCTGAGGTAGAGGAACACCTCACCAGAGCAGTTCCACGTCTCTGGAGTTTGATGCTACACTTTTTTCTTCTTTTTTTTTCTTCTTTTCACTCTTTAAAAGTAGTTTGGATCATTTTAATGGCAGGTAGGTGATGCAGAGTCTCTCCATCTGCTGTTATTGGTGTCCTGATTTCCAGGTTCCCCTCCCCAGGGACATAAAACACATAAGATACACATTGGTCCTGTTCTACATAATGCCAATAAGGAGAATTTCTCTGAGGAGCAGAGCAGGACCTGACCCACCTCATGGTGTATAAACCCCCAAAATGAGCTGAAATGAGAACAATTGGGTATTGTCTTCCCTCGGGTCTTCTTTTTCAGTCAAAATCCCTTTGTAGACCTGCTGGATTTTATTTGGTTTTGCACCCCTCTGTTGTGCAGCTGAGGAGATGCTCCTGCAGCCCTGTGGATACTGTGGGATCATCTGTGCCTGCTGTGGGTGGCTCTGGGAGCCCTGGGATGCCCAGCAAGGCTGTGCTGGCTGAGCTGTGGTGCTATTTCCTTTTTCAGCAGGGTTTGACCTTCCCCATGTCAATACTTTCCGTGTAGGTGTGCAGAGTGTGCAGAGGGTTTCCTCTGCCCACATCACTGCTGCTGCAGCCTCTGGGACCTTGCCCTGCTCAGTTTTAAACTCAGGTTTAAGCAGAGAAAGGGAGGTGGGAGGTGAGTGCCCAGGTGGGTGCACAGGGGTCTCTGGGTGTGACGCTGCTTGTGCTTCTATTCCTGTCACACTCACTACAAAATTAACCCTGATTTATAAAAAACACCCTTCCAGGCCTTAAAGCTCAGCCTGAGTGTTTGCAGTTGTGCAAAATTTGGCACAAACAAGTGCAAGGGGGGACTTCAAAGCAAAAGTTTGCTCAGGGGTTGAAGATTTTTCCCCAAGAACGTGAAGATGGCCACGTCTCTCCCCAAGATCCCCTCTCCTGAGAGCAGGGAATGGATCAGCTCCATCACAGCATCACCTGAGGCTGCAGCTCTCACAATATCCCTACTCCTCCCTCGGAGCTGCTGCACTCACCACAGGCTGCTCCTCCTGGGAGTGAAGTCATCAGAAGAAGAGAACCACGCTGAGTTCGAGGCAGAGCAGCAGAGTGTGGAGGAAGAGGGTAGGGGAGGACAGGGAAATGTGGCTCCAGTGACTCAGAGGGGGCTGGAAAGCTTCTGTTCCAGGGTGGAGAGACCCAGAGCTATCCCGACTCCCTCGCAGAGCTCGTTCTGGAAAATTTACAGCTCCGAGCTGATTGTTTGGCTTGGCACCATGGTCAGGATGCTGCCTTGTAAACTTAATAATAGCTGCCCTCTTTTTAATTTGTTTGACCTTGACTACAGTAATTTATTATGTGCATTAGAACTTAAAAAAAAAAAAAAAAAAAAAAAAGAGAGATAAAAAAGCAAAGAGCACAGCAACAAAGCCTTTGGCTCCCTGCTCTTCCTTCCATGGTGCTCTGGGTTGGGAGTCCTCAGGCTGATGGAGCCCTGAGCTCCTGCAGAGGAAAATTAAGAGGAGAACATTAGACAGACAATTTCCTAGAAAGAAGCTTCTCCAGGTTTGTGCTGCAGCAGTTTGCTTTTCCCACTATCTGTGTTTATATGAGTCTGGCTTGTTCCTTTTTCCCTGGCAGCCCCTTTTGAGGAAAAACTCATTCATAATTTCAAAACCCCTCCTTGCAGACAAGGAATGAGCCCAGAATTTTGTGTGTCTCCCAATCCCTGTAGGTTTCTCCATCTCAGCAGAGGCCAAGACACAAAGAAAACAAGATCTCCTCTGGTTGTGTGATCAATTTTTTTTTTTCTCTTAATGCTTAAAGTGAAAGCAGCTGCTGGCACAGCCTCCCTTGGGTTCTCTCCCTCTCACTTGCACACTCACTCTCTATTTGTTTGCTGGGCTCGGGGAGCTTTGCCTCCTCTCTGGGTCCAAGAGCCCGGGCTGGTTGTGTTTGCTGGGGCAGGGCTGACCATGGGCTGGTGTCTGTGTTGCAGAGGAGCCCTCGTTCCGCTGCGAGGACTGCGATGAGCTGTTCCAGTCCAAGCTGGACCTGCGGCGCCACAAGAAGTACGGCTGCAGCAACGTGGGGGCCCTGTACGAGAGCCTCAGCGACGACATCAAGCAGGAGGGCCTGGGAGATGGACAGGTCTACGAGTGCAAGGACTGTGAGAGGATGTTCCCCAATAAATACAGGTACCCACAGAGAGCCAGAGCCTCCTCTGGCCTCCCCTCTCCGTCCTGGCCAAAGGGGGATGATGGGTGGCTCGGGAAGACTGAAGGGGTCAAGCTTTCCTTTCTCCGTAGAAACCTTTCCTTTCTCCATAGAAACCTTTCCTTCCTCCATAGGCTTTAGGAATGTCCCTTTTGGCATGAACCTTTGCTTTTTCCATAGAAACCTTTCCTTTTTCCACAGAAACTTTTCCTTCCTCCATAGGCTTTAGGAATGTCCCTTTTGGGATGAACCTTTGCTTTTTCCATAGAAACCTTTTCTTTTTCCACAGAAACCTTTCCTTTCTCCATAGAAACCTTTCCTTCCTCCATAGGCTTTAGGAATGTCCCTTTTGGGATGAACCTTTCCTTTCTCCCTAGCATTTCAGAATGTTCTTTTTGGAATAAACCTTTCCTTTCCCCACAGACACCTTTCCTTTCTCCATAGCATTTCAGAATGTTCCTTTCGGGATCAACCTTTCCTTTCTCCATAGTCACTTTTCATTTCCCTGCGAGGTTTAGGAATGTTCATTTTGGGACCCTCTGTAGCTGTTGGGCAATGTTTTATTCCACTTTGGTTTCATAGACTGGTGCTGTTCATTACTCATTCATAGAAGCACCCAAGAGTTGTTGGTGTGGAGTTTAAGGGGCTGTTTTCTGAGAGATCTGGGTGGGATCTTTTCACCATCTGCTCATCTGTATTCTGGTTCTGAAGGAAAAAAACAATCAATATTAGTTCAGTCAAAACGTGCATGAAGTCTTCTTTTAAATTTAATTCTCGGCCATTAGAGATCAGTGGGTTTAAAGAGGTGTCGATGCCCTGAGAATACGGTCACGAGCTGCTGTTTGATCTGGCAGGAACAATTAAAAAATTCTATTCCAATCAAATTTTTAATTTGCTTTGTGTCCACCAAATGTTCTTGTAACAGAAATGTGACAAGGAAAAGAAAAGAAGATTGGATATTCTTCAGCTCATTTTTTAATTTCCAACAATTATTCAGTTATTATTGTGACTATACGGCAACTTTAAACAAGAACTAAACTTCTCTTTCAAAGGGAAAATATTTTAACTGAGGTTTTAACTGAAAATCTGAATTTTTAAGCAGAAGGTGGTAGTAATGAAATGCAGCTTTAACGCAGCAATCTTTGAGCTCTCTAATTCATTGGCAAAGTGAGACTCAAATAGTTAAATATTAGGAGCCAGCTTTAAAAGTTGAGGGGTTGTTTTAATCACTTTAAGATTGTGTTTATTTGCATCCTAAGCCTTGATAAAAGCCTTTATAAAATTCTATAAAAGCAGAGTTTTCTGTGTTTACCGGAGGCTGAAGTTCTCACATACTCATTTCTTTTGCCTTCTTGGGTGAACAAACCCCGTGCACCACAAGATTTGTTATAAAACTGTGAGAACTGGCAATCCCCCGTCAGGGTCTGCAAAAACCTCGAGGTTAAAGCCCGTGTAAGGCCTGTTTCACTTCAGTTTAACATTTAAAAACCTGCATTTGTCACTTTGAACTTAATTACATCGATACTTTCAGCTCTTTGATCTGGGTGAGGAAGTGAGGGGGGAAAAAATCTATTTAAAAGAATGCAGAGAAAGGTGAAGCCTACAGAGAATTCCCTGTATCTGCATGGGAAGAGCTTGGGAGTTGTAGAATCTGGGACGGATCCTGGAATTCCCGTGTGGGATCTAGCGTGGCATCTTTACCCCTCACCTTGTGTCTCTACATTAGCTACTCTCATTAGAAATAAGAGGCTGCAATTTTCTTCATTTCTTTACCTGACAAGACAAGGAGAACTTCCTTCAAGTGTTTTCAATAGTTTGGATTTTAGTAAAAATTCCAATTCTTTTATCCATTGGTGCCAGCAGCTCTCTCCTCTTTAGCTTCCAGTGCTCTCTAATTTTTATGTCAATTAGAAAATAACCTTTTGAAATGCATGTGTTGTATCCTCTGTGTATTCCTGGCTCTGAGGGGATTTTGACCGGCACTGTGGCCTTGGGTTTTTTGCCTTTTACACCCAATATTTAGGGATAAGTAATAAAAACTTGATTTTTTTGACAAGGGAAAAGAGAGTCAGCAGCATCTCCGTTCAGCCTTTGACACACTGGTGGATTGCTGGGGTGGGGAGGGAATGTCCACATCAGTCTCTCCCCCATCAATCTGCCAAGTTTAAAATCACCAAAACACAAAATAAACCCGCTCAGAGTGCCTGGATGGTCTTCTAATTTTTCAAAGTTAATACAGATGAAATCAAGGGTGCCACTGGGGACCTGAAATTGAGCATTTAGCAGCTGACTAAATAAATAAATGTTTTGCTAATCCCAGTAGGTACTTGCCTCTAAACAGCATATTAGCTTGTCCATATTTGCTCAAAATAAACTCATAAATCACAGTTAACAGGAGCATATTTTTGGATGTTCATATGAAAGGATTGTGTTACTTTGTGTGTGTAAAAAAACCTGGTCGTTTTAAGAGCACCATTTCTTGAGCAAAATGAACATTGCTGCTTTCAAACAAGTGGCAGTTTATGAGGGGCATGCCCATGAATATGAATTACCTGGCTGGGAGCAGGGTTGGTGCTCCAAGGGAGGTGTTTTGGGTGTTGAGTGGCCAAGGCTGACACAATTCCTGGGATCCTGAACCCCCCAGGCTCACTGGAAATGCCCAGGGAGTGTCTTCCCTGTGGCATTTAATGAAGACTGGCAGGATTTTCCAGTAATGTTCAGCTTCAATGTTTCTGTAAAAATACTTCCATGCTTTAAAGTTCTGTAGGAATGGTTTAATATCCATGTGCAGGCGTTCCAGGCCGGAGCAGATTCCATGTCAGCTGCTCTTCATTGGAATTCACAGCAAGAGGAGTGTTTGTAACTCCTGTTAACCTACCCTAAAGGAAGCAAAGGATGAAGATTTTCTTTCCTTGTTTCTCAGGGCTGGCATGAGGTGTGCAGGGTTTCTGGCTGAGATATGCAGAATCCCTGGCCTGAGATCTGCAGGATTTCTGGCCTGAGATGTGCAGGGTTTCTGGCCATAGAGATGCAGGATTTAAGGGCTGAGAGATGCAGGATTTCCTGCATGGGAGATGCAGGAGTCCCAGTCTGAGATGTGCAGAATTCCTGGCCAGGGAGATGCAGGATTCCTGGCCTGAGAGGTGCAGGATTTAATGGCTGAGAGGTGCAGGATTTAAGGCCTGAAATGTGCAGGATTCCTGGCCAGAGAGATGCAGGATTCCCAGACTGAGATATGCAGGATTTCTGACTAAGATGTGCAGGACTTCTGGCCTCAGAGATGCAGGATTTGAGGGCTGAGAGGTGCAGGATTTCTGTCTGAGAGGATCACGATTCCCAACCTAAGAGGAACGGGATTCCTGGCCTGAGAGGTGCAGGATTCCTGACCTGGGATGTGCAGGATTCTTGGACTGAGATGTGCAGGATTTTTGGCCTCAGAGATACAAGATTTAAGGCCTGAGAGGTGCAGGATTCCCAACATGAGAGGTGCAGGATTCCTGGCCAGGGAGGTGCAGGTTTCCCGTGGCACAGGGCACTGGAGCACCGTGTGCCACCCCTGCCGTGGCCCTGTGCCAGCAGCCACTCGGGGTTGCCATCATCCCCCCAGGCTGGGAGACGCTGCCAGTTGGCAGAAGGTGAAATTGCTGAGTGAAGTAATCAAAGATGTCTGACATTTAGAAGTGAAACGTGTTTGCACCTTATCATGTTTCTTCCCTACGGTGAGTCCCTGTGCTCTGGGAAGCCGTGGGCCGGGTGCCCATGAAAATGGACATGTGAGAGTCTCAGCAGCAGCAAATACCTTTCATTTCCCCAGGGGGATGCCACAGAAGGTTTGGTCACAAAGTGTCCATTTTTCCCCTCAGAAACCTGCAGGGTCAGGGCTGGGTTTATTTTCCTTTTGACAATGGACTCAGGTATTAATAAGAAATAGCATAAAACGCAGTGTCATTTGGAGGCAGAGCAGGGCACCTTCCATCAGTGAAATAAATGTCAAAAACCTCAAATGGTGTTTGGGTGTCACTGCCCTTCTCACAATGAGTTGCTCCCTTCCTGCTCTGAGGCACCAGGAGACTGGAAGCCCCCCCAGGCCCCACAGCTGCTTCTTTGTCACCATCTCTGTCACCTCTCTGGGTCTCAGACCTGCCTCCGTGCCTGGTTTTGGTGGTCCAGAGCTCAGCCTGTCTCTCTTTGCCAGCCTGGAGCAGCACATGGTGATCCACACGGAGGAGAGGGAGTACAAGTGTGACCAGTGTCCCAAGGCTTTCAACTGGAAATCCAACCTGATTCGTCACCAAATGTCTCACGACAGTGGGAAACGGTTTGAATGTGAAAACTGTGTTAAGGTACAGTGAGGACACGGCCACCCTGGGGGCTTCACCTGGGAGAGGGTGCTGGGATGTGGGGGTGCAGGACACAGTGTCCATGGGGGCTTCACCTGGGGGAGGGCACTGGGACCTGAGGAAGGGCTGCAGGTGACAGTGTCCATGGGGGCTTCACCTGGGGGAGGGCACTGGGACCTGGGGAAGGGCTGCAGGGGATGGGTGGCCCATGCTGGCCCAGAGCAGGGTGATACAGGGTGAGGTGTCCCCGCTGTCCCTGTCTCAGGGAGAAGAGATGTCCTCACTGTCCTGGGCATCCCACTGGGGGTGTGAAGCTCAGCCTTCTTCTGGCCCCTTTGGCCATTCCCAGCTGGGTACTGGGGTGGTGGTGAGGGCTGTGCTGGGCAGATGTGGGTGAGCAAAGACCTGTCCAGACACTCAGGGGGGTGACACAGACCTGTCCATCCATGAGCACCACACACTCAGGGGGTGACACAGACCTGTCCAACCATGAGCATCACACACTCAGGGAGGTGACACAGACCTGTCCAACCATGGGCACCACACACTCAGGAAGGTACCACAGCCTGGCACAAACAGACCTCCTGCATTACCTGTTCTCACCTGTTCACCCTGTGCTCCTCAAGCCATGAGCAGCGGTGAAAGAAAACCTAACAAAATGAGTTTTTCACCTGCATGCTCCTGCTTTTCCATCCCTCCTGAAGGTGTTTTTCCCCGCAGGTGTTTACGGACCCCAGCAACCTCCAGCGGCACATCCGCTCGCAGCACGTGGGGGCTCGGGCCCACGCCTGCCCCGACTGCGGCAAGACCTTCGCCACCTCCTCGGGCCTCAAGCAGCACAAGCACATCCACAGCACTGTCAAACCTTTCATATGTAAGTTGTCACGGCCATCACCAGCCCGGTGCTGGCTGTAATTGCAGGGATCCTGCGGGGGCCCCCCAGCCCTCCCATCCCTGGCTGCTGTAATTTTATAGCTCAGAGCGCGAGATGAATTTTTTTTTCCTTTTTTTTTTTTTTTTTTTTTGCATGCTCCCTGTTTTTTCAGTAAACATTCGTGGCAGTTTTTGACTTTCTTGACAAGTTAAAAGCTGAGTCTCTCAGCGGTCACAGCGATGCCATTTTCTCATATCTTTTCTTTCTCTCGTCTTTCTTTGCCTTAATCGTTTCTGAATGTTCCTGTTGGTGACATAAATAAATAGCTGGCACAGCCTGATCGAAATGTTTTACAGGGGTGCCTCAAATCCTGGAGCCATTGTAAAGAACTTGGAGTAATCACAGAGATGAGAAGGTGTTTTTTATATAGAAAGTTTTTCCTTCCTTATTTACTGCATGTTTCATCTAGATAATGCTGGGAGCCAAACAAACAGCAGATGAACTGAGTCCTCAGGGCTCTCCTTGGTGGGATATTTCCAGAAGGGCATTTTCCCTGGAGAGCCACCCATCTCATTCCTTGTCATTCCTAGGGCTGTATATTTTTTTAATTGACACAGCACCCACTGGGTTTGGATAACTGTGCAGGGAGGTGGATGGTGTCACAACAAAGCTCCAGGAACTTTAGGGATCACTTCCTGACACTTCAGAACACTCACTCAGGCACAGGCCGGGATCTGGGTTTGATTCCAGGCTTTGATGTTATGGCAGGGAAGCCACTGAACCCACTCCTGCCTTTCTTTCCCTGTTGGAATAATGGGAACAGCATGCAGGAATATCCTGGGAGACTCATTTCATTAATGCCCCGAGATAATCAGTGTCCTGAGATAATCAGCTGGGTGTCAGCAGAGGAAGAAGAAACGCTCCTCTCGCTCATTTTGCTGCAATCTTTCACTGGGCACATGAAAGGGATAATTTGACTCCCAGGATTGCTGCAGGGAGATGAGGGATTTCTC
>JAVTVJ010001756.1:0-14572 GCA_034509425.1 Eopsaltria australis | reverse complement strand
CATGTCACAGACACTCAGAGGGGCTCCAGACTGACATCCCATGAGTCCACAGGCTCTCAAACAGCCACGATGTCACAGACACTCACAGGGCCTCCATCGGGACTTCCCTGCTGTCCCCAGGCACCCAAAGAGCCGGGATGTCACAAACATTCACAGCTGATCAATGGCGACATCCCAGGAGACCCCGGGCTCCCAAGCAACTGGGATATCACAGACACTCACAACAGTTCCATGGCGACTTCCCTGGAGACCCGAGGCTGACAAAGAGCCAGCATGTCACAGACACTCACACGCGTTCCATGGGGACATCCCGGGAATCCCCAGAGTGCCAAAAACCAGAGATGCCACACACACTCACAGGGGCTCCATGGGGACATCCCAGGGGTCCCCAAGCTGCCAAACCTCGGCCATGTCACTGACACTCACAGGGGCTTCATGCACACATCCCAGGGGTCCCCAAGCTGCCAAAGAGCCGGCATGTCACACACACTCACAGGGCATCCATGCACACATCCCACGTATCCCCAGGCTCCCCAAGAGACGGGAAGTCACAGACATTCACAGGGGCTCCAGACTGCCTTCCCAGGAGCCCCCAGAGTTACAAAGAGCCAGGATGCAACACACACTAGCAGGAGCTCCATGCAGACACCCCATGAATCCACAGACCGCCAAAGAGCCGGCATGTCACACACACTCACAGGTGCTCAAGAGTGACATCCCAGGAGTGTCCAGGCTCCCAAACAGCCACGATGTTACAGACACTCACAGCGGCTCCATGGTGAAATCCCAGGAGTCCCCAAGCTTCCAAAAACCTGCCATGCCACAGAAACTCACATGGGCTCCATAGCCACATCCCATGTGATCCCTGCCTGCCTAAGAGCCCAGATGTCACAGACTTTCACGCGGCTTCTATGCTGATATCCCAGCAGTCCCCAGATTTCCAAGGAGCTAAGATGTCACAGAAATTCCAAGGGATTCCACGGTGACATCCCTGGACTTTCCAGGCAGCCAAAGAGCCAGGACCTCACAGACACTCGCAAGGCTTCAACGGCCTTATGCCCGCAATCCCCACAAGGCCAAAGAGGAGGGATGTCAAAGACACTCACAGGGCCTCCATGGGGACATCGCAGGAGTCCCCAGGCTGCCAAAGAGACAGCATGTCACAGTTACCCAAGGGGGCCCCATGCGGACATCCCTGCCTTACCCTGTCTTCCAAAGAGCAGGGATGTCACAGACACTCACAGCTGCTCCATCGGGTCATGCCAGCAGTGCCCAGGCTGCCAAAGAGCCGGCATGTCACCGACACTCACAGGGGATCCATGCAGACATGCCAGCCATGCCCAGACTCCTCAACAGCTGGGATGTCACAGACATTCACAGGGGCTGCAGAGTGACATCCCAGGAGCCCCCAGAGCGCCAAAGAGCCAGGATGTCACAGATAATGCCAGCAGTTCCATGGAGACATCCCTCGAATCCACTGGCTGCCAAAGCACCGGCATGTCACAGACACTCAGAGGGGCTCCAGACTGACATCCCACAAGTTTACAGGCTCTCAAACAGCCACGATGTCACAGACACTCACAGGGGCTCCATCGGGACTTCCCTGCTGTCCCCCGTCACCCAAAGGGCTGGGATGACACAAACATTCACAGCTGATCAATGGCTACATCCCAGGAGACCCCGGCTTCCAAGCAACTGGGATATCACAGACACTCACAACAGTTCCATGTATGCACTTCCCAGGAGACCCAAGGCTGAGCCAAAGGAGCCAGCATGTCACAGACACTCACACGGGTTCCATGGGACATCCTGGGAATCCCCTGAGTGCCAAACACCAGAGATGCCATGACACTCATAGGGGCTCCATGCACACATCCCAGGGGTCCCCAAGCTGCCAAAGAGCCGGCATGTCACACACACTCACAGGGCATCCATGCACACATCCCATGTATCCCCAGGCTCCCCAAGAGACGGGAAGTCATAGACATTCACAGGGGCTCTAGACTGCCATCCCAGGAGCCCCCAGAGCACCAAAGAGCCAGGATGCAACACACACTAGCAGGAGCTCCATGCAGACACCCCATGAATCCACAGACTGCCAAAGAGCCGGCATGTCACACACACACTCACAGGTGCTCAAGAGTGACATCCCAGGAGTGCCCAGGCTCCCAAAGAGCCACGATGTCACAGACACTCACAGTGGCTCCATGGTGAAATTCCAGGAGTCCTCAAGCTTCCAAAAACCTGCCATGCCACAGAAACTCACATGGGCTCCATAGCCACATCCCATGTGATCCCTGCCGGCCTAAGAGCCCAGATGTCACAGACTTTCACGCGGCGTCCATGCTGATACCCCAGCAGTCCCCAGATTTCCAAGGAGCTAAGATGTCACAGAAATTCCAAGGGATTCCATGGTGACATCCCCGGACTTTCCAGGCAGCAAAAGAGCCAGGACCTCACAGACACTCACAAGGCTTCAACGGCCTTATGCCTGCAATCCCCACAATGCCAAAGAGCAGGGATGTCACAGACACTCACAGGGCCTCCATGGGGACATCGCAGGAGTCCCCAGGCTGCCAAAGAGACAGCATGTCACAGTTACCCAAAGGGGCCCCATGCGCACATCCCTGCCTTACCCTGTCTTCCCAAGAGCAGGGATGTCACAGACACTCACAGCTGCTCCATGGGGTCATGCCAGCAGTGCCCAGGCTGCCAAAGAGCCGGCATGTCACCGACACTCACAGGGGATCCATGCAGATATGCCAGCTATGCCCAGACTCCTCAACAGCTGGAATGTCGCAGACATTCACAGGGGCTGCAGAGTGACATCCCAGGAGCCCCCAGAGCGCCAAAGAGCCAGGATGTCACAGACAATGCCAGCAGCTCCAGGGAGACATCCCTCGAATCCACAGGCTGCCAAAGCACCGGCATGTCACAGACACTCACAGGGGCTCCAGACTGAAATCCCATGAGTCCACAGGCTCTCAAAAAGCAACGATGTCACAGACACTCACAGGGGCTCCATCGGGACTTCCCTGCTGTCCCCAGGCACCCAAAGAGCCGGGATGTCACAAACATTCACAGCTGATCAATGGAGACATCCCAGGAGTCCCCGGGCTCAAGCAACTGGATATCACAGAACACTCACACAGTTCCATGGCGACTTCCCAGGAGACCCGAGGCTGACAAGAGCCAGATGTCCCGACACTCACACGGTTCCATTGGGGAATCCCGGGAATCCCCAGAGTGCAAACACCAGAGATGGCCCACCACCATAGGGCTCATGCACACATCCCAGGTCCCCCAACTGCCCACCGAGTGGCATGTCTACACACACCACAAGGGATCCATGCAACACATTCCAACGGTATCCGCCAGGCTCCCCAAGAGAGGGGAAGTCACAGACATTCACAGGGGCTCCAGACTGCCTTCCCAGGAGCCCCCAGAGCACCAAAGAGCCAGGATGCAACACACACTAGCAGGAGCTCCATGCAGACACCCCATGAATCCACAGACTGCCAAAGAGCCGGCATGTCACACACACTCACAGGTGCTCAAGAGTGACATCCCAGGAGTGCCAAGGCTCCCAAAGAGCCACGATGTCACAGACACTCACAGCAGCACCATGCAGACATCCAAGGTTTTCTCAGGCTCCCAAAGAGCTGCGATGTCACAGACACTCACAGCGGCTCCATGGTGAAATCCCAGGAGTCCCCAAGCTTCAAAAAACCTGCCATGCCACAGAAACTCACATGGGCTCCATAGCCACAGCCCATGTGATCCCCGCCTGCCTAAGAGCCCAGATGTCACAGACTTTCACGCGGCTTCCAGGCTGATACCCCAGCAGTCCCCAGATTTCCAAGGAGCTAAGATGTCACAGAAATTCCAAGGGATTCCATGGTGACATCCCCGGACTTTCCAGGCAGCCAAAGATCCAGGACCTACAGACACTCGCAAGCTTCAACGGCCTTATGCCACCAATCCCACAAGGCAAAGAGCAGGGATGTCAAAGACACTCACAGGGCCTCATGGGGAACTCGCAGGATCCCCAGGCTGCCAAGGACAGCAATGTCACAGTTACCAAAGGGGCCCATGCGGAATCCTGCTTACCTTCTTCGCAAAGAGAGGGATGTCACAGACATCACAGGGCTCCATCGGGTCTGCCAGCAGTTGCCAAGCTGCCAAAGAGCCGGCATGTCACACACACTCACAGGGCATCCATGCACACATCCCACCTATCCCCAGGCTCCCCAAGAGACGGGAAGTCACAGACATCCACAGGGGCTCTAGACTGCCTTCCCAGGAGCCCCCAGAGTGACAAAGAGCCAGGATGCAACACACACTAGCAGGAGCTCCATGCAGACACCCCATGAATCCACAGACTGCCAAAGAACCGGCATGTCACACACACTCACAGGGGCTCAGACTGACAATCCCACAAGTCCACAGGCTCTCAAACAAGCACGAGTGTCACAGACACTCACAGGGCTCCATCGGGACTTCCCAGCTGTCCCCAGTCACCCAAAGAGCCGGGATGTCACAAACATTCACAGCTGATCAATGGCGACATCCCAGGAGACCCCGGGCTTCCAAGCAACTGGGATATCACAGACACTCACAACAGTTCCATGGCGACTTCCCTGGAGACCCAAGGCTGACAAAGAGCCAGCATGTCACAGACACTCACACGCGTTCCATGGGGACATCCCGGGAATCCCCAGAGTGCCAAACACCAGAGATGCCACACACACTCACAGGGGCTCCATGCACACATCCCAGGTGTCCCCAAGCTGCCGAAGAGCCGGCATGTCACACACACTCACAGGGCATCCATGCACACATCCCACGTATCCCCAGGCTCCCCAAGAGACGGGAAGTCACAGACATTCACAGGGGCTCCAGACTGCCATCCCAGGAGCCCCCAGAGCACCAAAGAGCCAGGATGCAACACACACTAGCAGGAGCTCCATGCATACACCCCATGAATCCACAGACTGCCAAAGAGCCGGCATGTCACACACACTCACAGGTGCTCAAGAGTGACATCCCAGGAGTGTCCAGGCTCCCAAAGGCCATGAATGTCACAGACCCACAGCGGCTCATGGTGAAATCCCAGAGTCCCCCAAGTCCAAAACGTGCATGCCACAGAACTCACATGGCTCCATCGCCAGCATCCCATGTGATCCCTGCCTGCCTAAGAGCCCAGATGTCACAGACTTTCACGCGGCTTCCATGCTGATATCCCAGCAGTCCCCAGATTTCCAAGGAGCTTAGATGTCACAGAAATTCCAAGGGATTCCATGGTGACATCCCCGGACTTTCCAGGCAGCCAAAGAGCCAGGAACTCACAGACACTCGCAAGGCTTCAACGGCCTTATGCCCGCAATCCCCACAAGGCCAAAGAGCAGGGATGTCAAAGACACTCACAGGGCCTCCATGGGGACATCGCAGGAGTCCCCAGGCTGCCAAAGAGACAGTATGGCACAGTTACCCAAAGGGGCCCCATGCAGACATCCCTGCCTTACCCTGTCTTTCAGAGAGCAGGGATGTCACAGACACTCCCAGGTGCTCCATCGGGTCATGCCAGCAGTGCCCAGGCTGCCAAAGAGCCGGCATGTCACCGACACTCACAGGGGATCCATACAGACATGCCAGCTATGCCCAGATTCCTCAACAGCTGGGATGTCACAGACATTCACAGGGGCTCCAGACTGACATCCCAGGAGCCCCCAGAGCGCCAAAGAGCCAGGATGTCACAGACAATGCCAGCAGCTCCATGGAGACATCCCTCGAATCCACAGGCTGCCAAAGCACCGGCAATGTCACAGACACTCACAGGGCTCCATACTACATCCACAAGTCCACAGGCTCTCAAAACACCACGATGTCACTGCACTCACAGGGGCTCCATCGGACTCCTGCTGTCCCAGGCACCCATGAGCCGTGATGTCACAAATCATTCACAGCTGATGCAATGGCGACATCCCAGGAGACCCCGGGCTCAAGCAACTGGATATCACAGACACTCACAACAGTTCCAGCGACTTCCCAGGAGACCTCGAGGCTGACAAGAGCCAGCAATGCTCACAGACCATCACACGGGTTCCCATGGGGACATCCGCGGGAATCCCAGAGGCCAACACGAGATGCACACACACTCAAGGGCTCCATGCACACATCCCACGTATCCCCAGGCTCCCAAGAGAGCGGGAAGTCACAGACTTCAGAGGGGCTTCCAGACTGCTATTCTCCAGGAGCCCCAGAGTGACAGAGCAGAGCACACCACTTAGCAGGAGCTCCTGCATGACACCCCATGAATCCACAGACTGCCAAAGAGCCGGCATGTCACACACACTCACAGGTGCTCAAGAGTGACATCCCAGGAGTGTCCAGGCTCCCAAAGAGCCACGATGTCACAGACACTCACAGCAGCACCATGCGGACATCCAAGGTGTTCTCAGGCTCTCTAAGAGCTGCGATGTCACAGACACTCACAGCGGCTCCATGGTGAAATCCCAGGAGTCCCCAAGCTTCCAAAAACCTGCCATGCCACAGAAACTCACATGGGCTCCATAGCCACAGCCCATGTGATCCCCGACTGCCTAAGAGCCCAGATGTCACAGACTTTCACGCGCTTCCATGTCTGATATCCAGCAGTCCCAGATTCAAGGAGCTAAGATTCACGAAATTCAAGGGATTCCATGGTGACAATCCCCGGACTTTCCAGGCAGCCAAAGAGCAGGACCTACAGACACTCGCAAGGCTCTTCAACGCCTTATGCCGCAATCCCACAAGGCAAAGAGCAGTGGGGGGGGAGGGGTGGGATGTCAAAGACACTCACAGGGCCTCCCTGGGGACATCGCAGGAGTCCCCAGGCTGCCAAAGAGACAGCATGTCACAGTTACCCAAAGGGGCCCCATGCGGACATCCCTGCCTTACCCTGTCTTCCAAAAAGCAGGGATGTCACAGACACTCCCAGGTGCTCCATCGGGTCATGCCAGCAGTTCCCAGGCTGCCAAAGAGCCGGCATGTCACCGACACTCACAGGGGATCCATGCAGACATGCCAGCTATGCCCAGATTCCTCAACAGCTGGGATGTCACAGACATTCACAGGGGCTGCAGAGTGACATCCCAGGAGCCCCAGAGTGCCAAAGAGCCAGGATGTCACAGACAATGCCAGCAGCTCCACGGAGACATCCCTCGAATCCACTGGCTGCCAAAGCACCGGCATGTCACAGACACTCAGAGGGGCTCCAGACTGACATCCCATGAGTCCACAGGCTCCAAACAGCACGATGTCAACAAACTCACAGGGGCCATCGGGACTTCCCTGCTTCGCCAGTCACCCAGAGCGGGATTCACAAACATTCACAGCTGATCAAAATAGCGACATCCAGGAGACCCCGGCTTCAAGCAACTGGGGATATACAGACATCACACACAGTTCAGCGACTTCCCAGGAGACCCGAGCTGACAAGAGCCAGCCAGTTACAGCACTCACACGGGTTCCATGGGACTCCCGGGATCCCCAGTGCAACACCAGAGATGCCACACACACCTAGGGGCTCCATCGAACATCCCAGGGTCCCCAAGCTGCCACAGCGCTGGCATGTCACACACACCACAGGGCATCCAATGCACAGATCCCACGTATCCCCAGGCTCCCCAAGAGACGGGAAGTCACAGACATTCACAGGGGCTCCAGACTGCCATCCCAGGAGCCCCCAGAGCACCAAAGAGCCAGGATGCAACACACACTAGCAGGAGCTCCATGCAGACACCCCATGAATCCATAGACTGCCAAAGAGCCGGCATGTCACACACACTCACAGGTGCTCAAGAGTGACATCCCAGGAGTGTCCAGGCACCCAAAGAGCCACGATGTCACAGACACTCACAGCAGCACCATGCAGACATCCAAGGTTTTCTGAGGCTCTCTAAGAGCTGCGATGTCACAGACACTCACAGCGGCTCCATGGTGAAATCCCAGGAGTCCCCAAGCTTCCAAAAACCTGCCATGCCACAGAAACTCACATGGGCTCCATAGCCACAGCCCATGTGATCCTGCTGCCTAAGAGCCCAGGATGTCACAGACTTCACCGTCGGGCTTCCAGCTGATACCCCAGCAGTCCAGATTTCAAGGAGCTAAGAGTCAAGAAATTCAAGGATTCCTAGGTGACCCCGGACTTTCCAGGCAGCCAAAGAGCCAGGACCTCAAGACCTACAAGGCTTCAACGGCCTTATGCCCGCAATCCACAAGGCCAAAGACAGGATTCAAGACACTCCCAGGGCCTCCATGGGGACATCCCAGGAGTCCCCAGGCTGCCAAAGAGACAGCATGTCACAGTTACCCAAAGGGGCCCCATGCGCACATCCCTGCCTTACCCTGTCTTCCAAAGAGCAGGGATGTCACACACACTCCCAGGTGCTCCATCGGGTCATGCCAGCAGTTCCCAGGCTGCCAAAGAGCCGGCATGTCACCGACACTCACAGGGGATCCATGCAGACATGCCAGCTATGCCCAGACTCCTCAACAGCTGGGATGTCACAGACATTCACAGGGGCTGCAGAGTGACATCCCAGGAGCCCCCAGAGGGCCAAAGAGCCAGCATGTCACAGACAATGCCAGCAGCTCCACGGAGACATCCCTCGAATCCACAGGCTGCCAAAGCACCGGCATGTCACAGACACTCACAGGGGCTCCAGACTGACATCCCACGAGTCCACAGGCTCTCAACAGCCACGATGTCACAGACACTCACAGGGGCTCCATCTGGCCTTCCTGCTGTCCCCAGGCCCCAAAGAGCCGGGATGTCACAAACATTCACGCTGATCAATGCGACATCCCAGGAGACCGGGTTTAGCAGCAACTGGGATATTACAGACACTCACAACAGTTCCATGGCGACTTCCCAGGAGACCCGAGGCTGACAAAGAGCCAGCATGTCACAGACACTCACACGCGTTCCATGGGGACATCCTGGGAATCCCCAGAGTGCCAAACACCAGAGATGCCACACACACTCACAAGGGCTCCATGCACACATCCCACGTATCCCCAGGCTCCCCAAGAGACGGGAAGTCACAGACATTCACAGGGGCTCCAGACTGCCATCCCAGGAGCCCCCAGAGTGACAAAGAGCCAGGATGCAACACACACTAGCAGGAGCTCCATGAAGACACCCCATGAATCCACAGACCGCCAAAGAGCCGGCATGTCACACGCACTCACAGGTGCTCAAGAGTGACATCCCAGGAGTGCCCAGGCTCCCAAAGAGCCACGATGTCACAGACACTCACAGCAGCACCATGCAGACATCCAAGGTGTTCTCAGGCTCTCTAAGAGCTGCGATGTCACAGACACTCACAGCGGTTCCATGGTGAAATCCCAGGAGTCCCCAAGCTTTCAAAAACCTGCCATGCCACAGAAACTCACATGGGCTCCATAGCCACATCCCATGTGATCCCTGCCTGCCTAAGAGCCCAGATGTCACAGACTTTCACGCGGCTTCCATGCTGATATCCCAGCAGTCCCCAGATTTCCAAGGAGCTAAGACGTCACAGAAATTCCAAGGGATTCCATGGTGACATCCGCGGACTTTCCAGGCAGCCAAAGAGCCAGGACCTCACAGACGCTCGCAAGGCTTCAACGGCCTTATGCCCGCAATCCCCACAAGGCCAAAGAGCAGGGATGTCAAAGACACTCACAGGGCCTCCATGGGGACATCGCAGGAGTCCCCAGGCTGCCAAAGAGACAGCATGTCACAGTTACCCAAAGGGGTCCCATGCGGACATCCCTGCCTTACCCTGTCTTCCAAAAAGCAGGGATGTAACAGACACTCACAGGTGCTCCATCGGGTCATGCCAGCAGTGCCCAGGCTGCCAAAGAGCCGGCATGTCACCGACACTCACAGGGGATCCATGCAGACATGCCAGCTATGCCCAGACTCCTCAACAGGTGGGATGTCACAGACATTCACAGGGGCTGCAGAGTGACATCCCAGGAGCCCCCAGAGTGCCAAAGAGCCGGCATGTCACCGACAATGCCAGCAGCTCCATGGAGACATCCCTCAAATCCACTGGCTGCCAAAGCACCGGCATGTCACAGACACTCACAGGGGCTCCAGACTGACATCCCATGAGTCCACAGGCTCTCAAACAGCCACGATGTCACAGACACTCACAGGGGCTCCATCGGGACTTCCCTGCTGTCCCCAATCACCCAAAGAGCTGGGATGTCACAAACATTCACAGCTGATCAATGGCGACATCCTAGGAGACCCCGGGCTTCCAAGCAACTGGGATATCACAGACACTCACAACAGTTCCATGGCGACTTCCCAGGAGACCCAAGGCTGACAAAGAGCCAGCATGTCACAGAAACTCACACGGGTTCCATGGGGACATCCTGGGAATCCCCAGATTGCCAAACCCCAGAGATGCCACACACACTCACAGGGGCTCCATGCACACATCCCAGGGGTCCCCAAGCTTCCAAAGACCTTGGTCATGTCACGGACACTCACAGGCTCCATGCACACATCCAGGATCCCCAAGGCTGGCCACAGAGCTGGCATAGTTCACACACACTCACACGGGCATCCATGCACACATCCCACGTTATCCCCAGGCTCCGAAGAGACGGGAAGTCACAAGACATTTCACAGGGGCTCCAGGACTGCCATCCCAGGATCCCCCAGAGCACCAAAGAGCCAGGATGCAATAACACTAGCAGGAGCTCCATGCAGACCACCCATGAATCCACAGACTGCCAAAGAGCCGGCATGTCATCACACACTCACAGGTGCTCAAGAGTGACATCCCAGGAGTGTCCAGGCTCCAAAGAGCCACGATGTCACAGACACTCAGAGGGGCTCCATGGTGAAATCCCAGGAGTCCCCAAGCTTCCAAAAACCTGCCATGTCACAGAAACTCACATGGGCTCCATAGCCACATCCCATGTGATCCCTGCCTGCCTAAGAGCCCAGATGTCACAGACTTTCACGTGGCTTCCATGCTGATACCCCAGCAGTCCCCAGTTTTCCAAGGAGCTAAGATGTCACAGAAATTCCAAGGGATTCCATGGTGACATCCCCGGACTTCCCAGGCAGCCAAAGAGCCAGGACCTCACAGACACTACAAGGCTTCAATGGCCTTATGCCCGCAATCCCCACAAGGCCAAAGAGCACGCATGTCAAAGACACTCACAGGGCCTCCATGGGGACATCGCAGGAGTCCCCAGGCTGCCAAAGAGACAGCATGGCACAGTTACCCAAAGGGGCCCCATGCGGACATCCCTGCCTTACCCTGTCTTCCAAAAAGCAGGGATGTCACAGACACTCACAGGTGCTCCATCCGGTCATGCCAGCAGTGCCCAGGCTGCCAAAGAGCCGGCATGTCACCGACACTCACAGGGGATCCATGCAGACATGCCAGCTATGCCCAGACTCCTCAACAGCTGGGACATCACAGACATTCACAGAGGCTGCAGAGTGACATCCCAGGAGCCCCCAGAGCGCCAAAGAGCCAGCATGTCACAGACAATGCCAGCAGCTCCATGGAGACATCCCTCGAATCCACAGGCTGCCAAAGCACCAGCATGTCACAGACACAGGGGCTCCAGACTGACATCCCACAAGTCCACAGGCTCTCAAACAGCCATGATGTCACAGACCACTCACAGGGCTCCATCGGACTTCCCTGCTTGTCCCCAGTCACCCAAAGAGCCGGATGTCACAAACATTTCACAGCTTCTTGACAATGGCGACATCCCAGGAGACCCGGGCTTTCAAGCAAACTGGGATAATCACCAGACACTCACCAACAAGTTCCATGGCGACCCCCAGGAGACCCGAGGCTGACAAAGAGCCAGCATGTCACAGACACTCACCGAGGTTCCATGGGGACATCCCGGGAATCCCCAGAGTGCCAAACACCGGAGATGCAACACACTCACAGGGGCTCCATGCACACATCCCAGGGGTCCCCAAGCTGCCAAAGAGCTGGCATGTCACACACACTCACAGGGCATCCATGCACACATCCCACCTATCCCCAGGCTCCCCAAGAGACGGGAATTCACAGACATTCACAGGGGCTCTAGACTGCCATCCCAGGAGCCCCCAGAGCACCAAAGAGCCAGGATGCAACACACACTAGCAGGAGCTCCATGCAGACACCCCATGAATCCACAGACTGCCAAAGAGCCGGCATGTCACACACACTCACAGGTGCTCAAGAGTGACATCCCAGGAGTGTCCAGGCTCCCAAAGAGCCATGATGTCACAGACACTCACAGAGGCTCCATGGTGAAATCCCAGGAGTCCCCAAGCTTCCAAAAACCTGCCATGCCACAGAAACTCACATGGGCTCCATAGCCACATCCCATGTGATCCCTGCCTGCCTAAGAGCCCAGATGTCACAGACTTTCACGCGGCTTCCATGCTGATAACCCCAGCAGTCCCCAGATTTCCAAGGAGCTAAGATGTCACAGAAATTCCAAGGGATTCCATGGTGACATGCCCGGACGTTCCAGGCAGCCAAAGAGCCAGGACCTCACAGACACTACAAGGCTTCAACGGCCTTATGCCCGCAATCCCCACAAGGCCAAAGAGCACGGATGTCAAAGACACTCACAGGGCCTCCATGGGGACATCGCAGGAGTCCCCAGGCTGCCAAAGAGACAGCATGTCACAGTTACCCAAAGGGGCCCCATGCGGACATCCCTGCCTTACCCTGTCTTCCAAAAGCAGGGATGTCACAGACACTCACAGCTGCTCCATCGGGTCATGCCAGCAGTGCCCAGGCTGCCAAAGAGCCGGCATGTCACCGACACTCACAGGGGATCCATGCAGACATGCCAGCTATGCCCAGACTCCTCAACAGCTGGGACATCACAGACATTCACAGGGGCTGCAGAGTGACATCCCAGGAGCCCCCAGAGTGCCAAAGAGCCAGCATGTCAGTGACAATGCCAGCAGCTCCATGGAGACATCCCTCGAATCCACAGGCTGCCAAAGAGCCGGCATGTCACACACACTCACAGGGGCTCCAGACTGACATCCCACAAGTCCACAGGCTCTCAAACAGCCACGATGTCACAGACACTCACAGGGGCTCCATGGTGAAATCCCAGGAGTCCCCAAGCTTCCAAAAACCTGCCATGCCACAGAAACTCACATGGGCCTCCATAGCCACATTCCCATTGGGATCCCTGCCTGCCTAAGAGCCAGATGTCACAGACTTTCACGGGCTTCCATGCTGATACCCCGCAGGTCCCCAATTTCCAAGGAGCTAAGATGTCACAGAAATTCCAAGGGATTCCATGGTGGACATCCCCGACTTCCAGGCAGCCAAAGAGCCAGGACCTCACAGACACTCGCAAGGCTTCAACGGGCCTTATGCCGCAATCCCCACAAGCGCCAAAAAGAGCAGGGATGTCAAAGACACTCACAGGGCCTCATGGGGACATCGCAGGAGGTTCCCCAGGCTGCCAAAAGAGACAGCATGTCACAGTTACCCAAGGGGCCCCATGCGGACATCCCTGCCTTACCCTGTCTTCCAGAGAGCAGGGATGTCACAGACACTCACAGGTGCTCCATCGGGTCATGCCAGCAGTGCCCAGGCTGCCAAAGAGCCGGCATGTCACCGACACTCACAGGGGATCCATGCAGACATGCCAGCTATGCCCAGACTCCTCAACAGCTGGGACATCACAGACATTCACAGGGGCTGCAGAGTGACATCCCAGGAGCCCCCAAAGTGCCAAAGAGCCAGGATGTCACAGACAATGCCAGCAGCTCCACGGAGACATCCCTCGAATCCACTGGCTGCCAAAGCACCGGCATGTCACAGACACTCACAGGGGCTCCAGACTGACATCCCACCAGTCCACAGGCTCTCAAACAGCCACGATGTCACAGACACTCACAGGGGCTCCATCGGGACTTCCCTGCTGTCCCCAGGCACCCAAAGAGCCGGGATGTCACAAACATTCACAGCTGATCAATGGCGACATCCCAGGAGACCCCGGGCTTCCAAGCAACTGGGATATCACAGACACTCACAACAGTTCCATGGCGACTTCCCAGGAGACCCGAGGCTAAAAAAGAGCCAGCATGTCACAGACACTCACACGGGTTCCATGGGGACATCCCGGGAATCCCCAGAGTGCCAAACACCAGAGATGCCACACACACTCACAAGGGCTCCATGCACACATCCCAGGGGTCCCCAAGCTGCCACAGAGCTGGCATGTCACACACACTCACAGGGCATCCATGCACACATCCCACGTATCCCCAGGCTCCCCAAGAGACGGGAAGTCACAGACATTCACAGGGGCTCCAGACTGCCATCCCAGGAGCCCCCAGAGCACCAAGAGCCAGGATGCAACACACACTAGCAGGAGCTCCATGCAGAAACCCCATGAATCCACAGACTGCCAAAGAGCCGGTGTGACACACACTCACAGGTGCTCAAGAGTGACATCCCAGGAGTGTCCAGGCTCCCAAAGAGCTGCGATGTCACAGACACTCACAGCGGCTCCATGGTGAAATCCCAGGAGTCCC
>JAVTVJ010001755.1:0-185596 GCA_034509425.1 Eopsaltria australis | reverse complement strand
ACGGTTGGAGCTGCTGTCTGCGGAACCCACGGCCCTCTGAGAAGCCAGCACGGAGCTGCCGGTCTTTTCAGCTGTGAGTCTCTGCCCTCTGCCCCATCGGGAGCTGCCTGCCCCCAGCCTGTCTCTCCCCCACTCCTCCTCGCCGCTCCGAGTTTCTTCGCTCTATTGTAGCGGGGCTTCCCCTGCACGTCGGGACCTCTTGGTGTCCCAGCTCCCTGTGTCTGGGGATCCTGCTGTGGCACCAACACCAGCTGCCCCCCGAGGGTCTGTGGAGCAAGGGCTCTCCTCCATCCCTCCGTGCTTCGGGCAGCCGCCATTGCCGTGTGCTACCTGAGCTCACGCCGGAGCGCCCCCTGCAGGCACCGGGGAATCACCGCACCCAGAGCGCCCCTGCAGGCTGTGACTGGAACTGCACCAAAGGGAAAAGGTGCCTGAAGCCGAGCAGGCTGCCACTGGGGTTCTGGTTCTGTTTGTTGGTTAACGTTATAGTTGTTGTTATTTGTTATCCTTGTTTTAGATAGTAGTAAAGAACTGTTATTCCTATTCCCATATCTTTGCCTGAGAGCCTCTTGATTTCAAATTTATAATAATTTGGAGGGAGAGGGGTTACAGTTTCCCATTCCAAGAGAGGGTCCTGCCTTCCTTAACAGACACCCGTCCTTCAAACCAGGACAAAGAGCAGCATAAGAATTCAACACAGTCCAAGGGTTTCACCATGAATGCTAAAGCATACATGTAGCCTTCTTACAAGAAAAAACCATCCATTTTTTTTCTTATAATTCCATTTATTCTCTTTTATACTGTTTTTTTTCATGCCCAATGGAGCACAATCGACAATCTGGCAAACCTCAAAGATATGTCCACATTTGCTGCTGTATTTTTCACTAAAGTCCTTTAAGGTACTTGGCTTTCTCTAGAACCTCCTTCTATGAAGGCATGTTGAACAAGGCACATCTCCTTTCCACCCATACAAATTCATACACATTTCTGTATCACACAGATGTTTGCAGTTTGATCTTAATTTTAGCAGCTACAGAAAATATCTTAGCCAACGATTTGTTCTCGTTTGTTGTAATTAAAGAAAATATTAACTCACCCATTACAAAGAAAAACTCAAAAATATAAGAAAGATGTACACACATAGATTCTGTAGGAACTAATACGCTAACTCAAAATTATACAGGTTTTTGAGATAGTAGAAAAATTTTTACCAGTGTAAACAAGCAATGCTATTAATAATGCACAGTAATCCAACTGTAAGGTTCGTTGACTGCTACCTATAGCTTTAATATTCTTCAAAAATTATTCTTCTGCTGTGTTTTTCCCCCTCTTATCAAAATTTCTTCACTGTGAAATGTAATGTTCCACGGGATCTGTTCTTTTGAGTGATACACTCTTGCTGCAATGTGCATTCCCAACAGCAATCTGCAGCAACTTTGGCTGGGTCTGCATGAGCCCGCAGAGCAACCAAACAGCTCTCTGGGGCTGGAGCTGATGGCAGGAACCTGAAACACACAACACACATATCAGGGGGGGTTTGTGTGCTTTTTCCTATTTTTTTCTTTTTCTTCTGGGGACTATTTCTGCTGGGCTGTGGCTGGGATGCATGAAGTGGCTTTCCCAAGTGTATTTCATTTTAGTTTCATCTGAAAGAAAACCAAACTGAGCAAGCTGATGTCTGTGTGCTGTGAACCATAGTGCAGTAAGTAGAGACAACCTGGAGGCCTGCTTCAAAAGCACACTCCTGATGAAAACTAAAAGCTCATGTAGGCACACTCATTGTTTCCTCAAAGGAATACTGAACCTGTCTTCTCTGATTTGCAAGGTCATTTTAGGGAGCACTGCTGAATTGATATGAGTCATGTATTTATAATGCCTGCCTTTGTAGATATATTCTCTTTTAGGAAATTGTGTTTGTCTTTTGGGAACCTATACATGGTGTGAAATCTGCCAGAGTATTTTTTTCATCCATGAAATACCTCTCCAGATTCTTATACTGTTTCAAAGCTTTCATAAGTTGTGGATCTATTCAGTTCTTTCAGAAGATTCTGCCTTGGGGTGAAAACAAGTTATTATGAGAAGCAAGTTTGGAGATGGTTGGACTCTTTCAGGTCTTTTCTACGCTGTGCTGCGATTTCTTTGGAACACAACATACATACTGAAATCTTTGAATAAGTAGTATTTGATCATTATACTTAAGGATTGTATTGTAATACATAGGAAAAAGGAATCCTTATTTACATTAGTTTTTCTGTAACATTTCAGCAGATGGTTTGTAATCTTCATAATATTGTGAAAGAACACACTTGAAGCTATAAGGATAGATCAGGCTATACTCCAGTTGGCTCTGTTTTCTGTGCAAACATACATGAAATATACATCTTTAAAATTATTACTTTATTCAAGGAGTAAAAAAGTATGTTTCAGAACTTCTACACACAGTGTAGACCTGATTTTATAACTCATTTACAATTCTTTCACACCTAGGAAGAAAATTGCTTTGAGTCTATGAATATGAAAATCCTTCATTGTCACCTCTGTTTATACAATTTGAAAATAATTTGAGGCAATAAAAAGTCTAGGCTAATACTTGTTTTGGGTGGCAGCACACTAAGGCTGGAGCTTCCACCGGACCATGGAAGGGCCTCTGGAGGGGATCAGCTCCTTTTATCCAGTCTGAGCACATCACTCCTCACAAAATACAGGGACCTGGACTCCTTTGCCAGGACCAGATTTGCAGGAAGGGTTTTGGGCTGACTTTAGCTGATATGCAAGGATAAAAAGTCAAAGGAAGTTGGAGCCATAGAACTTTTGCTCTTGCCCTGGCTAGAAGTAGAGTACAAACATTGCTCCTCTGCAAAACCGGATGGACTACATCTGCCTCATAACACTGAGTTTTCTCACTGCCTTCAAGTAGCAGCATCACCTCATGCACCCTAGCCTTGTTGTTTTCACTGATCTAATTATCAGTCTCTAATGAGACTCATAAAATTGTAATACTGTATCTCATGTACTAATGCTTTAAATATTTTAAGACAAATTATGACAATAAAAATAGCTGGATGAATTTGGAAACTATGATTGCAGAGACAAATCAGTTTATATCATGTGTCACTCTTTCCCATTTTAGATTTTAGTTATGTATATTGACAGTTTATGCAAGATGATAAATTAATAAGTAAAGCACTTAGCAATGCTGAAGGAAAATGTAGTCTAATAGAATAATATACATTGTCTTCTTAAGAATTGTTTCATGATATTTTAAAATATCATAAATACATTTTCAAATAGGACTCCGCTGAAATAATTTTTCATGCTAATCAAACAGAAAATCACACTATGGTATTGCTTTGATGGAAAAAAATCACTGCATTTCTAGTGATTAAATACTCCTGCAGGAAAAAGGCTGGAGGTATTTTTTACCCCTCCAAGAAGTTATTAGCTCCAACAACTCTTTCATAAGGAAGTCATCAAGTTACATATTAAAATCATGCTATAAACCTTTATGGCATAAGAATGATTTTTTTGTACCACCAGTTTAATTTCTTTTCCTAAGTACACCAGTAGGCCTAACCAAAAAGAACCCTTCATCCAAAACCTGTCCTTGTACAAATTATATTAGTTTAAATACTTAGTAGCCCAATTTTTGTTTTATGACAAATGTTTCACTCCTGTCCACAGGCAAGATGTTTTCAAATCTTGATTGCATCAGTATACAAAAACCGCTTTTTTCTACTGGAAGTGAGAAAATTATAACATTTTAAAGGTTCCATTTTACCCACTTTGACACAAATAACAGCTGTTTACACTTTGCCATAAGGACAAAGCACTCAGGCACCATGATAATAAGTTTTGTTTTTTTTTTTTTAAAAAAAAAAAAGGAAAAATAACAAAGAAAAAATATCTCTAGCTTTTTCCTGAGGAAAGGGAAGGCACTTAGGTCCCTAGGTAGCTCAGTAGGCCACATTAGGATATAAGGGTAGCCACCTGTGCAATATGCATACCACAGGACAAATATGAATATGCAAATAGTTGCTCCCAGTCAAAAATCTGCATGATACAATGAATGAAGTTTCTTCACATAAAACACTGTCAAGAAATTCCAAACAGCAAATGATGAAAAAAACTCATTTGCAAATAATTTGTCAATAAAATCAGATTATAAACACATAAAAAGACTGTTGCAGTATTTGCTTGCTTAGGAGTGTCATCTGAACATTTATCACAGTAATAGTGTTCAAACTATGGCAACTTTATATATAGTGATTTTGTTTGCAAGACAAAACAAAACATTTCAACTTCCATGTTCACTACAACAGCATAAGAAATGCATGTTCCCTTCGCATTGGTGGTGATTTCTCTTCATTTACTCCTTCCTTTCCCCATCTACCAGTGAATTCAGAGATAACTGGGGTAAGATATTCCAGTCTCATGCATATATTTTGCTAGCTCAAACTCTGAACCTACTCCAAAAGCATTTTTCTCTCCAGTTAGTTGAAGGATTTCTGTCTAAGCTTCCTAACTGCATAGAAAATCTTCAAGAAAATATAAAGCCTCAGAACTATCTTCAGAAAAGTTGTTGGTATGCTTAGACAAGGCTTTTGGAGAATCTAAAATTGCTACAGGCTCAGTGTTTTTGGTTTTAGTTACCATTATAGTACTTTAATAGAACTTAACATACAGTTTTTGTTCCTTCTTTTTTTTTCCTAAGTATATTAGAGCTGTTGCTTTTGGAGAAAAACTCTGTCTGCATCTATCCTCATGTTTGTGGATAGGTTTTCTTCTAACAGATGTGCTTTGAATATATTGAATATAAATTTGAAAATATTTTGAATATAGATTTCCAGTCTGCATTTTGAATAAAATTTTCTATGCCTCTTGTTCATATTCTACTAGAGATATCTCTAGCTGATATTTTTCAGCTCCAGCCAACGATTCCTGATGACAACACCTTTCCAAGTCAGAAATGTAATTCACTAAAGGGACTATTCTATACAGTTATGTTCTGTATAAGACATAGATAATATTTTTTCTGCTGTTTCTACTGTTTTTTTATCCGAGAGAATTTTGATTTATTGAGAAATACTTGGCCAACTTCTTCTATAATTCATACTTGCAAATAATAAATGCTATCAGAGTAATTTTGGCATAAAAAGATGCAGAAGTGCTGAACCATCAGCACAACTTGAAGGCTAAGAAAAGCTATCATCTAGCTGTGGTTAATTTTTGTTCTGACCACGTGCAATTGGTGGTTGATAGAGAAGTTTGTATGTGCTTAAAAAAAGAGGAGCCCAATAGACAAAGCAAATAGCAAATTTTACCTTGAAAATAATTGGACTAGGATTTTTTTTTTCAAGATTATAACCATTTTTATCCTTTCTTTATACTTTTTATAAACTAGCAAACTCAATAGCCATCAACTCATCTAGCGACCAACTCCTCTAGAAATGCAACAACACAGCTTCTCAACACAGTTATAAATCGGCTGCTGGGTTAGAAAAACTATTATTGTACATGAAGACCTGTTCAGATGCTGGCTGGATTATAGCAAACTGATGAAACTGCTGCCTGAACAGGAAAGAGAAGAGAATAGTCACCTCAGGCCCATGGTGAGCTGCCTGTAAGGGAAAAGATGCCTCCATGTGCACTGAGCACCCACAGGTGCTACCCTTGTGGTAGCCCAGGACCATAGGGAGCCACTGGCTTATCAGTTCCTTTTCCATCAGGGATCTTGTGTTTGCATCTGGTAATTATGACATCTCTGTAGCTTCATCATCTCCTGGGCAGATTTTCTCCCTTCCACGCCAGAATTTAGCCACATATATTGATATTTCAATTTTTACATACATGTTTCTGTCAGACTAAAAAGCCTGTATCTGTTAACAACATATTAAAAATGTCTTTTCTGCTGTAAAAAATATTTCAAATGAACTAGAGAAACACTGCAAAATAAAACTTATATTAATGAAACATTGCCTAAAAGCACCAGAGTGACCAGCCAGTGCCACAGCAGCACACCACAGAGTATGCAGAACATTATGAGGAATATGATGTTTCAAATGAAATCAAGCAGGAGCTTATATGTCTATACTTAACAATTAATTTCCTGCAGATTTGTTCCCCATTGCAAGTTCTAGATCTGGAAATGTATTTTAAGTGTCCTTTCATCAGCCAAGTAAGGCTGGAAAAGGAAACTGTGGAAAGTTTCACCCGCCTAGAGGGATTTGACAACAGTATCATGCATGACATTCATAAAAGGCATATCATTAATTCAGTGCATCCTCACACTTCCAACAGTGCTGTGTCTGCTACTCGGTACTACCTTGTTACTCTCTTTGTTACTGCTCTCATTAGACTAACTTTCTGAGCAAGTGGTCCGTTCTCACTGCTTGATATTCCAGCTCTAGTGCTGCTCTTTGCAGTTTTATTTCCAAGCCTGCCTGTGCACAAGCTTTGGAAGATAATTCTTACCACTCATGATTAGAGTTAAGAGCTGTTATTAGGACCAGTGAGTGTGAATTTTTATTGTCAACATGACCCAAATAAGTATTTAAACCTGGAGGCAACTTTCAATTTCAGCCCTTGTATTGGGTTAAAAACATCAGAAATTGGTTTCAAGGCAAAATAATAATCTGTGGCATGAAGACCAAGGAGGACCAAGCATGTCCTCATATCTCAAATGTGCAATTTATTGCTGTTAAGATGGACCTTCTGTCTTGGACAAGAGAGAAAAATCAATATTAATTCACTCATACTTGTAATGGAAGGATGTGGTTTCATAAAGTATCACTGAGTAGTGCAGGACTGTAGCCTGAGTTTGAAGACAGATATTATAGGTTTGCAATGGAAGCAATAGACCATAACAATGTGTCTGATATGGAAAAATCAATCACACTGCTACTAGCTGGAACCTGCATCTCTTTGAGGAAAGAATATAAAGTACTCCAACCAGTTGTTAAACAGAAGAGGTTTCTTAATTATTTAATCACTTCAGAGGTCAAACAAAATATCGTTTGTCAGTATTTTCCCTCAGATTTCTTTTCAAGAAGGGGGAAGAGGAGATTAATGTTTTCTCAGTGTTCATTGTCTTTATTTAAATGGTGACATATGAAGATAATAAAAAACATTGCCAGACTAGATGCATTATGGGGTTTTTCAGCTATAGAAATTATGTAAGGTTTCTATTTGGAAAATAAAAAAGACATAAAAAAAATCTAATGCAACATCTTTCTTTTATTTGGGTTGAGAAAGGGTTATCTCTGCAAATATGTATTGCCAAGTAACAAAGAGTAGCTATGAAGTCTCATGGGTTCCAGTGTACAATGGATGCTTATATCTACAGTCTGTCTAGCTGCAGTAGTCTTGTTGCCATAGCTCCTATTGTTTAATGTCAATTACCATATCTTCTAAAAATAAAAAAAAGTAGATAAACAAACAGCCCTTGTTACATAGCTGTGTAAGCTAGCCTTTTCAGTCATGGCAAGTCAAGCATCAGTGACATTTACCTTGGATGACCTCCTCTGAGGGGATGAAAATACCTCCAAAAAGAGCAAGAAAAGGACACTGCATTTGAAAGCACACTTAATCAACCACATGAGATAAATAACAGATCTTTGTCTATTTCTGAGTTGTACTTTCTGGATCACAGTAAAACTAATATTAATATCAGTAGTGATGGCAGTAATATGCAATATGGAAATAAACAGTTAGTGACACTGTCCAAGGTGATTTTCAGACAGTTCTTCTGTAATAGTAGTGAGGCTGAATTACAAATTATAAGAGTTACCAATAGCTACTTAAACTATAGCAGTCCTGAGAATGGGTTGAAGGTTACAGAATCATAGAATCATTAAGGCTGGAAAAGACCTCCAAGATCGTTGAGTCCAGCCTTGGAACAAACACCATCATATCAACCAAACCATAACACAAAGTGCCATAACCATAACACATTAGTTTCTTGAACACTGCCAGGGATGATAACTCTACCACCTCCCTGGGCAGTCCAGGCCAATGCTTAACTACCCTTTCTGTGAAGAAATTCTTCCTCAATGCCCAAACTGTACCTTCCCTGGCACAGCCTGAGGCTCTGTTGTCTCATCCTGTCACTAGATGCCTGAGAAAAGAGGCTAATTCCCAGCTGGGTACAGCTTCCTTTGAGGCAGTTGTAGAGAGCGATAAAGAGTTCCCATGAGCCTCCTTTTCTCTAGTATAAACTCCCCCAACTTCCTCAACTGCTCTTCATCAGACTTGTGCTTGAGACCCTTTCCCAGATGTTCTGCCCTTCTCTGGACTTGCTCAATGTCTTTCTTGTTGTGAAGGGCCCAAAACTGGACACAGGGTTCGAGGTGTGTCCTCACCAGTGCCCAGTACAGGGGGACAGTCGCTGCCCTGATCCTGGCCACACTATTGCTGGCCACACTATTGCTGATACAGGCCAGGATGCCACTGGCACTCTTGGTCACCTGGGCACAGCTGGCTCATGTTCAGCCACCATTAACCAGCACCCCCATGTCCTTTTCCACCAGGCAGTTTTCCAGCCACTCTGCCCCCAAGCCTGTAGCTCTGCATGAGGTTTTCGTGACCTAAGGGCAGGACTCAGCCCTTTGCCTTTTTGAGCCTTGTTCAATTGACCTTGACCCATCAATTCAGCCTTCCATATCCCACTCCAAGGTTTTCCTGATGTCCAGAAGATCAACACTTCTCTTCCAGCATAGTGTCATCTGTGAACTCACTAAGGGTGCATCTGATCTCTTTATCCAGGTTGTTGATAAAGACATTAATGAGCCTTGGAGAACACCCCTCATGACTGGCCGCCAGCTGGATCTAACTCCATTCACCACCTTGCCCTAGGCCTGGCCATCCAGCCTGTCCTTACCCCAGTGAAGCATGCACCTGTCCAAGATGTGGCTTTACAGCTTTTCCAGGAGATTGATGCGGGCGGTAGCATTGAAGGCCCCACTGAAGCACAGGTAGATTACACCCAGCCCTTTTCCTCATCCACCAGGCATGTTACCTGGTCATTAAAGAACATCAGGTTGGTCAAGATTACTTGCAAATGTCTGAGGATGGCCCAGCTCCCATTTTCACTAACAAAAAAATTGCAATACTCAAAAGCTACAGTTGTTTTTGAAAATATTTTCATACAAAATGCTGTACTTGCACAACATGAGATCTTCTCCTTTTAAAATGTTTACGTATATGAACCTGGTAAATATCAAAAGCATGAGCACAAAGTTGCCATTATTTCTGACTCCTGAAAATAGAGTACATCACCCTAATAATGATTATACACTGAAAATCAATCTGAAAGATTAATTATTCATGGTTTACTATTTATTGTGTTCTTTCCACTTTGACTTGTTAGTCAAACAGTCAGAGAGGACAACATTATCAGCTAATATAATGTGAACAACAAAAAGAAACTGTGACTAACATGTACTCTCAGTGAGCAGACCACAGATCTTCACTGAGATCTTACTATCCAGTGCATGTTGGCAGTCAGTCAAGGAAACATATAGATTAAATTATTTGTGACTCCCATGATGTTTTAAAAAGGGAGATGGAAGTTAAAATACTTCAATGTCTTACATTTCTAGCCCACTGCACAAAAGGCTATCATTTTGGCATCATTACATGAAACATTCAAACATATTACATACACGAGTATGTATCTTGTTAAATAGATGTACATATCGTCTCCTGTGTGCACTGGATTTTTCCCCAATAAGTTCACTGGCATTTTTCCCACTCTCACTTGTCTCAAATATTTTCACGCAGCATGTGATGGAGTGTTTGATCTCAGACTAGATTTTTTCTTTTTTTTTTTTCATTAATGTGCACTCCTGGTAAAATGCACTCTGAAAACATTGCAAACAATTAGAGCAAATAGACAACAATCAGTCTCCACTCCTCTGGAGGGCTGAAAGGAAAGTAGGATGTGGTACAGAGTCCAACTTTGTACCCTGAAGAAGGTGTCATTGCCACTGAAGTCAACAGGAGCTGTGCTTGCTTTCCCAAGGAGAGTCTGTGTACTCAAATACCTAATGTGTCTCAAGGGCCGAGGGTGACACTTTTTCAAATTAAATGGGATAACCATGCTTTCTTTGAATAAGTCACCTCACCAAATGAACATCAACATTTAGGCCCTGACTCTGAAGAAGAAAATAGGAACACTACTTCCTTTTCATATAATGACACCCTTTTTCTGTGTCTCTAAGAAGTAGGAAGGGAAACACTGAAACTCTTCTATAAAGTTGTTCAAATAGTATTGAATTATGGTCTTTATTATTTGGAGTTGACTGTTCAGCAGAAATATATAAAAATAAGCATGGATTTTCCTGAGATGTTGTAAAGAATGGTACTCCACCTTTTGGCATTAGTTGATTTTGGATCAGGCGCTGATACACATAAAGGTGCTAGCTTTTCATTTATTTATTGCATTTCTTTTTTTACTTATTTATACTTGCTTGCTAGGCAGGTTTTTCCTCAAGTTCTTACAAGCTTTATTTATTATTCATTTTCATCCCAGGAAGAGAAACTTGAAATATTTACCCACAGGATATTATTTTTTAAAAATACTTTCCACAAGTGCCAGATATGCTAAATGGCTAAATCCTTTCTGAAACAGCCAGCATGATTATCTCCTCTGAAATCTCACTTTAAGAAGGTTAATAATTAAAACATTTTACTATAAGCCAGGCAAACAGTTAATAGCGTGAAATAGTTACTTGGAGAGAAACTGTGAACTGAACTTCTTTCATTTCAGTAGGCTTTAGCTTTAATTTTGTTGGGTTTTGTTCTAGGTCTAAGAAATTTAATCATTTCTGGGAAATGCTAACCACAGTGACAGACCTCTCCATGCTAAATGTTTTACAAGGAAGCCATTTGGAGTCATAAGCTGCCAACACGAGCAAACAACTGACGGCCAGCAGTGTTTTTGTTAGACTCTGACAAGGGAATCAATAAAAAGACATGGAAAAAGTTCAATCAGAACAGACACCACTAATACAAATGGCCTTTTGAGACCCACGGAAGCGTGGAACTGCTTTTCCATGTTAATTTCTCCTCGCTACCCTTGGGGTTATCACCTTCTTTGGCCCCTGTTAATTAAAAACTGCCTCCTGTTAAAGTTCTTTGGCAGGCATTTGCCTTGTGTCAACTCACTTTGTTGGCTGCTGAGAGAGGAAATGAAGGGAAGGAAAATTCAGAAACTGCTGCATGAAATGCTGCCAAAATCCTTCCTTGCAACCACCACTTGACACAAATCTGCAGATTTCTTTCTCCATCCCTTCAGATACTGAGGCAAACTCACACATGATATTTAAAAGGCAGATTTTAAATACTCATTTTGCAACTGTCTCATGTTATGAGAATATGGATATAGTAGTAGCCCTGATCATGACTGTGGAAATAATTGATTTTTCAGATGGGTAGACAAAGAATGGACAAAAAAAAAAACCAAAAAAAAACCAAAAAAAAAAAAAAAGCTTTTGATACATTCAAATAAAACTATGTGCTATTTTTTCTTTGATTTCTATCCTGCAAATCTGCTCCTCTGCTCCCACTCTCCCATACATCTTCATGCTCATATTATATTTTACCCTCAGGGAAACTTATAATTTCTGGCCAATTTGTAAGAAAAGTAAAGGCAATTAAATGACATAGTTTACAAGAATGGGAGGGAACTGTAGTAGCTCTGTTTTACTTAATAGTTCAGTGATCAGGGCTTTTGTCCTGGATGAGTTCAATCTCACCTCTGCCTGAAGGCATTTAGATCCCTTTGTTCTAAGAGACAAGGGGAGAAGCCTTTCAAGTCATGGTGTAAGTGTTCTCTCCTTGTGCGTAAAAAATTAAATCCTCATTTGTCACAGTTGAGATGGACAGACACGACAACAACAGTATCAAGCAAGCAATGCCAACGTTTATTTTTACAACATTAGTTTTATACTGTGCAAAGTACATTGGCTTTTTTGTGGTTAGTCATGAGTTTTCAGTTTTGTCCACACTTGCAAGTTTCAGCATTCTATTCCTGACTCATTCTCTGGCTGCAAACTTCACTTCCTCATTTTCCTGTCCGGTTTGGGGTTGGTTTCGACATGTCTCAGGGGTACACGACCACCGACTGAGGGTCAGGATCTGCAGGGCCACAAGACCAGCTTGTGGCCTCCACACTCATTAGATTGAGGACCCAGCCTACACTGCTGAGATTAATTTCCTCTTTCTAACTCAGTGACTTTCTTTATTTTAAGCAAACGTGGAAGATCTCCAGCCAAAGGGACCAAGAGAGCCCTAGCCAGAACATCCTGTAATAACACAGTTCAGATACACCTACGAGGGTAGAGAACTGTGTGCTCAGAAAGAGTTTTGAGGCAGAGAGGAGGTGAAAGCTTTACTCATGAAGCTTCCAAGTCTCCACTAGATCAGGCCGTGGCTGACTTGTTGAACCTTGCCTCATCTCTCCCAGCTAAGAGTATCAGGCTGGGAAAAATGACCACCAGAGGTCCCTACGATCCCCAGACCTCCTGTGTCCATATATCTCCTTGGAAATGCCAAGCTGACCCACATTTTTGAAAGATTTCTCTGCTGGTATCCCAAACTTCATCTTAAACTCTTTCTCTAAGACTTTCCCAGGCTATTTTCCCATCCACTTTCTGGGTTAAGAATTCAGTGAGTCTAAATGTTGGGGAAGATGAAATAGGAAAGCCTTATAAATATGATTACCTGGCAAAAGATGCTGAGAATGTAGAAACTATAAGTGAGATTGAAATTAAGACAAGCTTTGAGATACCAAACCCCAGTTACTGAACAACTGGAAACCAATGGCACAGCCGACTGAAGGTGATCCCCCTTTTGATTAAACAATACCCTCTGCTTGCAGGCAGGTCCAAGGGTTAGAGCAGACCCTACCACCTTGGCAGAGGGTCCAAAAAGCAGTTTTTAGGGTTTAAAATATAATGCTGTATGGTAATGCATAGTTCTCATAGGCTGTATGCTAATATTATAAGATTTGTAGCTTGTTCTAGATAGGTTAATGAAAATTAGAATATTCAGCACAGAAGATGATTTATTGTATTGTAAACGACAAGCTCACTCTCTTCGATCCTCTCTCTTCACTCTACTCTCCTCTCTTCCTCCTTCTCTGACCTGCTCCGGGCTCTGTCCTACACCCACGCCCTTTCACAATAAACCTCATGTTCTAAGGCCCGGCTTCAGAGATCTTTTGTCTGTCCCAACTGTCTGAAACCGACCTGCAAATTCTACATCTAAACCGTCCTTTTCCAAGGCAAAGCATCTTCACCACTTTTGCTCAATATATATTTAACACCTTTAAAGGTTTGACACACTATGTTTTTGATATTCATAAGAGAAATATATCCTCATTTGATATTTGATACATGAAAACAACATCAGTGTCAGACTTATACCATCGAAGAATCTGACCTATTGCAATAAATTTTGTAGTTGACATCTGTTGTCCACACCACACATATAATTTTGCTGAGTGTCAAGAAGATAATGTTGGTAAATAATTATTCCCTTAAAAACTTATTTTTGCATAATAAACATCAACACTCTTTAAGAAGGGTTCACGATTTGATTTCAATGGCAAATATGAAACAGTTTATTGCTAGGAGAAGGAACTGTAATATCAGAGGTGACCATAGCTCAATGGCTATTAGTCTTGCTTCTTATTTTAATGTAAATTACATTTTTTAGTCATTAGGCATAAATCTGATCAGTCAAAATAAACACTTTCCTGAATCATGGCTAATTTTAAAAATGTGGTGCTCTTTTTTTTTTTTAACTTCAGTAATTTTCACCTAAAGACACATCACTGCCTCCCACCCAGAGATTTTTGATTAATTTATAATGCTGGGTCCTCGATAAAGGTATGATCTACTTCCTACACAGTTTTAACACCGATTATTAAGTGATATTTTCAAAGATAACTGCGCAATTTTCATTCTGTAAAACCTGCATGTAAGGGCAGGATCAACAACTCTCCATGTAAAATAAGTCCTGTGTCAATGTTAGTGCTTTCATTTAAAAACAAGCGGTTCACATAACCAAGTGTTTTCAGTTTCCCAGTTCCTCTTCTGTACACATATTTATGCCCATTTTTTGATATGTTGTGTTGGGGAAAATCAAATACGGTGAAGAAAAACTATAAACTGATTTATAAATTAATGTAAAAAAACCCAAAACTGTCTCTGGTTTGCATTTTCCCAGGTATGGCTTCACTTCATCCTTGAGGGGAGAAAGGATTCACACTTTTTTTTTCTTATTTCCCTCTTTTTTTTTTCCAGTGAAAAGGAAAGAGCTTCAGAAATAGAAGAGTTTTGTTGTGCAGAATGAAGAACATTCATTTCTCAGTACCACTATATGTTGTACATTCACTGACTGCTGCTTATTGATTAAAATTATGTTCAACCATGTAGCTGTGCTAAAATTTCATCTGGCTGAGTGACCTGCTCAAGTGAAACTAGCTGGATTTGGACAAAAGTCTCATGAGGGCTTTTTAAAAGTGATTATAGCAAGAATGCATTATCTCAATCGCACAGTGTCTGTTCCAGGAGGGAAAGGTCCAGTAGTCCAGTGTATTTTCAAGATAAAATTGGGAGCCACATTTGCTTTGAAATCTCACACAAGTGAAAAAAGTATTGTGGGCGTGACAAGCAAAAGGATATAGCTTTGAGTAGAGGATCCTCTTCATCCATCAGTAAAAGACAAATGATGGACTCTAGCAAAGTTGTTGAAGATTTGTCAAAATTGCAGAAGTAAGTGTTACAATTCTGTCACAGTATGTTTATGAAAAAGTTGGGAGGATGATAAAGAAGAGGATATGCATTTCCTGAAACACTTGCCGTTGCAAGCATCTACAGATACAAGGCAGAGAGACAAAACTCTGTGGCTCTTCTGGTTACAAGGCTGGGGTAGCAGAAGCATTTTCGCGTTGTCCAAAACAGGCTCTGACACAAAGAGCAGAGCACAATACAATCCCAGTACTCAGAGTATGATCATCTTCTTGTCCCATTTTATCTGGAAGCTGAAGAAAAAGTTTCAAACATGCTAAAATATTCTGGCTCTAAATACCATGAGATTTTACTCTCTGTGAAACCCTCTAACTCCTCACTATCAGTGCTGAAACAAAACAGTAGCAACAGAAATGACCCATATATTTGTTGATATCTCAGTAAGCATTGGGTTTAGCTTGACCAGTAGCTAAAAGCTGATGTAGTGTTCATTTAAACTGAATTGCTGCAAACTCTTGAGACATTATATTCAGCCCATATATTTGTACAATAGAGACCACCAGGGTTTTTTTCCATCTTAAAACAACTGTGTGTTATTAAAACGCTTTACAAAAACATACACTTTGAAGAAATACGTAGGTCTAAAAATTACCTCTGTGAAGCCAGAAAAATGCCTGTAAAAGCAGATGGTGGGATTTGACCATGATAATATTCTACATTTTATAAATTCTAATATCACCATATCTGCAGCATGAACCATACCGCACTGCAACAAGAACTATTTATCATTTTAAATAAGTGTCTGCAGGCTGCTGTACATTTTAAATATTCTTAACCACAGCTTGCAAAAGCAAGTAGTACATATCATCAGCAATCAGACATCAAACCAAGTTAAATGTTTGACATTGCATTCCCTACAAGGTAAGTAAATCATTCTGATGTTAATAAACACACCAAAAGCTTTCCCTATTCGGAAAGGTAAATTATGCTATATTATCTCCATTCAATATATGGCAATAATGTATAGGATGAATCCTGTTTTACTTTTTTTCTTTAGAAGTTTAATATTTTATTACAGTAGAAGGGTGCACAGCAGCTAAGTCACCCCTTCTGACAACCGGTTTCTTTGTCTAATTTTCATTCATTTCTTTGGCAGCTAAAACACCTTGAAATTACCTTCTGCAGCATGGAAGAATGATTTTTTTCCCTCTAGCTCTGGCTGTCAGAGTGATTAGAATTTTAATTAGTAAAGCAGTGAGGAGGGAGGAATATCAGGGAGAAAAGCACATGAAAGATTCACCAGAGCAGGAAGACAAAGAGGCATCAGAGGCAGCCTCACAGCTTGCTTGTTACAGCAGCAGTTGCAGGGCCAGGCTCAGGTCTCTAACACTAACACAGCACCATCCTTTAGACCTCTGACAATGTCAGGCTTCTGGGGCATGAGAAAACATTTTTAACAGTTGTCACTCAGAGCAAGACAAGATTTTTAAAGCACTCCAACTAGGAGCCACTCCACCACTGGGCTCATTTTGGCACTTTGATCTGCACTGCAGGACTCCAAGCTCAGAACCCAAGCCCTGAAGACAGGATTGTCAGTGACACAGAATTTTACCATCCAGCTATTATGCCAATTAATATTGTATTTTGAATCAGTATCTGGGCTTTTCATAAAACAAAGGGAGCTTTTAAGTGCCAAAGGGCTGATGAGAGAAATAGCAGAAATCCTTTTGTGAGCAATGCAGTATATTTTAATTTGAAATTTTTAAAAAAGATCATTTTAATGGCAGAAACACCATGACTCATTCTTCATATGTCTGTGATCTGCATGGTAATTTTATCTTGACATTGTGACTCTAATGCTGCAGCTCTGCACAGGAGGTAGCATGAACAAGGAGCACAAGCCTATTAAAGGTTATATTCAGGAGGAGCAGAACACTGGATTTGCATTTGCATGTGGCAACATCACATCTGGGCCCTGGGGAGACACAGATGCTCACCTTGGGAGCCTTCAAAGGCTACCTTCACCTTATCCTCATTCCCCTCTGACATTGCTGCCCATCTCTTGCTGGTGCAGAGCAAAGCGCAATCTGCTAGAGAGGACCCCTGCCTCTCGGGCTTTGCTCCTTACGAGGTCTCTCAGCCCTATTCCCCACAATTATTGCTATCAGTGTTGTCATTTGTATTATATCAATGCATTCTGCTGACAAGATCAGCAGCACACTGTGCATGGCAAGGTACATGCACGTGCTGAATGCAGGGATGAATATGTGCTATTATCTATTCAACAGTAGGAGAGTTCAGGAGCTGAGGTGCTCAGTGGCAGAATGGGAAATTGAATCCCATTCCAGTGCCTGAACAACAAATTTATTCTTTCTAAACTCATATCCTCTCAATCTAGTCTAGTATGCAAAGATATTTTAACAAGCTGAGAGCAAAAATAATTTTCTCTCTCTACCAGGTCTCATCCTGAATTCCTCACTCACACGGTTGATTTCCTTCCAGTGAATCCAAGCTCTCAGCAGGTAACAATTTGTGCTACAGATCTCTCAAAACAATTGTGCGTGTACTCCTATTTCACCAGTTATTGCAAAGGTTAGTAATTCACAGCATGTTCACTAGGAACTGCTAAAAACTCTGAATGCTTTTTTTGACAGGGCTTTTGGTTCTCTTCACAATCAGCCAAAGCATTATTCTACCTAGAACAGAAGATAAGATTTACAACAACCAAGCCAGATTTTTGCAGAGGGTCATTGTACAATCTCTAGCAAATTCTCTACTAGGAGAAAAAATTGGTCTTGCTGACCTTTTGTCTGGTAAAATAACACATGACTTATTTGTAATTTATAGAAATCAATCTATATAGAGAACACAATATAGATAAACGCCAAAAATGAGGTTTGAAGCACCAATCTTAACTCTACAGGTGCAAATACTGGTAAGAAGCCAGTAATTACAGTTAAAGTCAATTGTCAGCTGTTTCAAAGCACATCATTTAAACGAGCATTGCAATTGCTACCTTCCTACCTTCTTGGCTGCTAAAATAGCAGACAAGAAACAGAAAATTTAAATCCAGACATTTAAAAATAGCTCACCATTTTTTCCTTTAATTGCTTGCCTGCTCTGAAATCATCTACATTTTATAGTATGTTTAGTGACAACAAAGATTTTGTGCAATGCTTTTGCCACTAAGATGATCTCATCCTAAAATATCACTATGAAAACCATATGTGTTCACAGAAAATCCTAGGGGCTAATGGTTGAGATTTGCCTACAGGACCCAGTGGACAAAAGAAGAGATAATGGAAGTCATAAGACTTCCTCTCATCACTTGGCAGATCAGCAAATATACCAAATGATTGGGTGTTCCTGTGGAATTGGATGTTCCAACATGTGTAGGAGAATCAGAGATATATTTTCTAGTATGTTCAATATTGAACTGAAGCCACCATCACTTCACCACTTGTCATCACTTCACCAGTAGAAAAAAATCCCACTTTGGGAATTTAGCAGGAGAAGGAGTCTAACCAGCAAAAGAAAGTACAACTTATTCCTGCAGAGGTGGATTCAGTCTGCATTTTTACAATGGCAATGGTATTAAGAGTTCCAAAAATAAAAAGGAATTTGATTTACACATTTTCAGACGATCTGTTACTGCAGTAATTTGAACAGTGTGCTGCCTTAAAAGTTCATTCTGTGCTGTCTTGAATAAAGTCTCTAAATTGGGAAGCTCATCCAAAAATATTCCTGATTTAGCTCTTACAGTGCACTGCTGAAAAACAATACAAGGCACTCCAGTGACCCAACAGCTGTTGATAAGTTGTCATAATCCTGCCTCTGTATACAGACTGTATGTTGAGTGACTTAACAATCACAATGGCTTAAATTCCAGCCCTCCCCTGGTTCCTCACTCACAGAGTTGCATCACTGAAAGGATACCATCACAGTCTAAATGAACATTAGGAAGGTAGGAACCAGTATTAGATAGCGCTGTGAAAACCAACAAATAGTGCCAAAGAACTCTATTCAGAAATACCTTTTCATATCCCTGTCTCTAAGACATCCCAAGAAAGAAGGAATACATGAATGAAAAAGATGAAAACTGTGACTGATGTGACAGGAATATCAGATTTTAAAAGTTGCCTTAGGAATCTTTTCTTAAAAAAAATTGAATATCCTAAAAAGGGAAATCTCTCACAAATATGTCTTCTTCTGCACTAGCTTGTGCCTTTCCAAGCTTGATATTTTTTTCATTTTTCATTTCAGGCATAAGAAAAAGGCATTCAAAGAGAATGAAAGTGCAGTAAATGGAAAAAGAAGATGTAACCCTAACAGTCAGGTACTAATTCTTACTAGGATTATCTTCAAAGCTTTGACAAAAAATGGGGAGCACACACAGATAAGAAGTTGAGTGAGAGCTTCTGGATATGACTACAGCAGTAAAATGTACTAAGACAAATGGTGCTGTGTTGGTTCTGAGCCTACACATGGTTCTCCCAGGAAGATTCTAACGCCAAGCACAAAAAGAAGTACCTAAACATCAAAATATTCCAGATCTGGGAGATAGGAAAAGAAAGGAGAAGGGGAAAGAGAAAACAGTGAGGAAAGCATAAACTAAGTCAAATAGAAGGGACATTTCCATGTTTGGATTTTTTTCTTTCTTACATGATTTGAAGCTGACAAAGCCAAACTCATAATTTCAAAAGTATAGAGTAACCTAAAAAGAGAAAATAAAAAAAATTAGAGGAAAATGTTAATGACTTTAAAAAATCTCTTTTCGTAATTGTAGTGGTTTTCAGTTTGCCTATTTGAGCTTCTGGCCAAATTCCAGCACACCTACCAAAATTTACCTGATGTTTACTGTGAGATGAGGATTAGGAGTAGGCAAAGCAGGCTCAAACTTTATAAAGAATAAAGAAAGTTTATTAATATGCCTAAGACAGAAAAAAACCAAGAAAAACCAGAACAAACTCCTCAAACCACCCCTCCTTTCCCCCCCTCTTCTTTTCTTTCTCCCTGACAACATACAAAAGACAACACTTCGACCTCCAGTCAGTTTACTATCTCAGAAATAGCTCTCGTTTCAGCTCAGTTAGGGAGAGAAATCTCTTTTATTTACACCATGGATTTTCTGTAAGAAAAATACAGTTTTTTATGGGTCTTCTGCCTCACCAGCAGCCGCCACCCGGAAGAAAAATCTGTTTAATGGTGGATTCCTCCCACACCAGTAGCCTTCCCACAGCCACTATGGTGGGTCATGACAGTGCATGGGGTTCCTGTTTTAAGGATGCACAGTTCAATTGTAGCAACAGAGAAAATCCCTTCTTCTGTGCTGAGCAACACAGGTTCTCCTGACAACTCAGGTTCTCTAGCATTCCCCCCGGGACCAGGGCTCTGGGTCACAGCCTCTCCTCTCTCTTGGTTCAAGTTTCTCATCAGGCTGTACTTATTTCAACACCTACTTGTCTTTACCCAGGTATTTCAGTTCACTGGCTGCAATTAGAACCTCACATCCCCCCTTTGGACTATGTCTTCATATATTACAGGGAATTTATTATCTCCCCAACCACGGTTCTCCAAAAGAATTTTCAGCTTCACTCTTGAAGCACTTCTCATGCTCCTCCCTCTAGGCATCGGTTCTGCTTTCCTCACGGAGTGTAAAATCTCTATGCTGCATTTATGTAGATGTCCTCACTTGTTCCTCTCTCTGTGCAAGGAAGGATGGGTGTCTGTAAGTTTAGTCCAGGCATGGATAGAGTTAATCTCTGTCTCTCTCTGGCAGTGTGACGATCCCGTGCTCCCTGCCGGGCTGTTTGAACAGGTCCGAGCTGGATGCCAGAAGCTCTCAGAGTCTCTGTGCCTGGCTCTGCGGAGCTGGCTCGGCCTGCTGGGGCCATCTGGGCCCGGGGTGACAGGGCAGGGCCTGGCCCGAGCTGGATGGAGTCTGGCCCGGTCCTTGCCTGGCCCGGAGCAGGGGCCTGGCCCTGTCTCGTGTAGCTGACATGTCGGCTGAGCTGGACCTGCTGAAAATTCCATCTGGTTTCTCCCCCATGCCCAGCTGCAGCTGCACGGCCGCCCTAAACCTCCCTTCCCCCCAGCTCCCTCCCTTGGAAAAAAGGTGGGGGGTGAGGGGGTGGGGACAGGGCTGTACCTGGGAGAGAGGCAGGAGATGCTCCTCTCTACACAGCAGCAGGTCAAAAGAGGAAGAGGCTGAGAGGGTCTCTGCTTATATATGTTTTTTTCTCTCAAAGGTGGATCAACTTTTTAACTGGTTCACCTACACATCAATCCCTAAAACTACCTAGCTACTGGCTGTCTCTCCTAGGAAAGAAGTTATATCCCTTCCTGCAGCATAGATCACTTCCTAGATTTTGACCCACGACAGTAATATTCCAGACAGAAGATTTTTATTCAAAATGAGGAATTCTGCTTATTTTCCAGCGAAGTGTCCCCCCTGAGCCCCCTTTATTGTGGAGCTTTTCAAGACTATGTGTCCCTCTTTTATTCCTAAGTTTTCTATATTCCCTAAGTTTTTCAATGCTGTGAATCATTTTGACATTAGGAAGAAACACTGATGTCAATACATAGGGGAGGTCTCCCAAAGGCTAACTGACAACAGGATCATTTAAAAAGAAAATTACTCATCTCTCATACTTATTCCTCTCTGCAAAGATATAGCCAGAATAAATACCTGAAGTTGAGATCATGAATTTTGCAATCCACTTTGTTGAGACACATCTTTACAGAGCCTGTCAGAAGATAGGAGACAGATGTTCAGTGTTTTCCACACTACTCTTTAAGTAAACCACATGAGTTTTATGAGTCTTTCTCAGTGGGAAAGAAAGTGGCCTAGCCAAACAGCCTGAAAACTACATAGCAAACAGATTTTGGTTTGGAAGCTAAACACAGACTCTCCTTTTCTCCTATCAGTTGAAAAAACCTTGTCTGTAAAGGATCTGCCAGAGAGCGTTTTTGCTTTGCTTTTCCACGTCTGCTCTGTCTCACATGGGTTCGCCTGAAAAAACAGTACCCGAGTGGTCTACATTCAGTTTTCTAAACCAAACATAACACAAACACAGTTCCTGGGCTACACATTTGACTCCTGTAATATGAAATGTGAGGGAACATCCCACAATGGCATTCAAACCACATTCTTACAATTTTCAAGCACAAATGCTTTTCATTTTATTTCTTAGAACAGAGATATTCTAACAAAGACTTTTTTGTGTTGAACAGCTATGCAAATTCTCGAACATGCCAGCACACAGTTACCATGTTAGACAAATATCTTTTCTAGAGGGCAGGAAGAAATTATGTGTTCTTACTTTGTGGTTAGATACTGAAGTCCTTACTCAAGAAAAATGGTTGCTTAATTAGCACTGAAAATTTACACAGATTGAGGCCACAGGGATCATTAGAACTTCTTGAATTTCATCTACTTAGTTTTGAATTGAGCTCATTAACTTATATTTGGTTAGAGTATAATTTATGTTTGCTATAACTGTATTTCCTCATAAGTTTTCACTGTGCATACAGTAACATGTCGACAATTCATTAATGTACCCAAGAGTTTAACAGCCTCACCTTTAAAACAAGAAAACTAGATGTCACACATTTAAAAATTTAACTCATCTGTCTTTGACTTCCAGCCACTGATCCTTCTTGTTGTCTTCTCTACTAGATGAAACAACACTTAGAACTTAGTTTCCCCCTTAATGAGAGCACTTAAGCTGTATCATCAAGTCATCTCTCAATCTCCTTGTGGTGAATTATCACATGAATCTCTTTTCCTCAAAAACATTTTTGTTGCCTCTTTTCATACCTTTTCAATTTTTAAAGAACACTTCTAAAACATACATGCCAGAATTGGGCACAGTATTGTAAGAGCAGTTTCACCTTGCAGTGTTCCTTGCAGATAAAATCACATTTCTCCTCTCACTTGCTCCCAAGAACAAGCAGTGCTTTTGGCAGTACTACTGCATTGAGACCCCTATCAGAAATACTTAGAAAGAAATGTACTACTGCTTTTTATAAAAGTATCCCATGGTCTTTACTTCTACATGTGTGACTTCACAGTTGGCTGTTTTTCTAGTATTTGATCCCGTAAGAGAATCTGATCTCCATGAGACACAATTTTCTTTCCCCATAGCTGTCAATAAACTTTTGAACCACACTGACTCCCTGGAAGAAGTGTAGAACATTGAATGTGATGGCTGCTGCAGAGGACTGTTAGGATCTGACAATACTTCTAAGAGTAGTAGAAGAAATTAATGCCAGTTAATTGCTAGACATAGTGCTTTGAAAGTGATACTCTATGAAGACATGGAGAAGAAGGAAATGGAATAATATATATTCCTTCAACCTCTCCTGAATTCTCCACAGAAACAGATATTGTATTTAGAAATATTTGCCTTTTGTATTTTTGCAATATGCAATATGATCAGTTCCTATTAATATAGATTTTACCTTGAATATGGCTCTGTGGAGTCAAGCCAGATGCACATAAATAGGTACCAAGTGCAATTTTGAGGGGTGACAACAATAAGGGTTCATACGGGAGATTTATTCTTTTCTGGAGAGGTTGCAACAATCACACAGTGACCATACATATAATTTATAATGTGCTGTGGACTTTGCCTTCTCACAAAAAACACTGCACTTTCTTCACAACCAGCAGAATTTTCACTGTTCCTATGTGAATTATGAAACAGAGACTCAAAGCTAATGCTATGTACCTGTGGTGAAAGAGAAGCTAAGGTCCATAAGTATTGTCCAGCAGGTAAGAGCAAAAGGCTAAATAAATGAGGGGAAACACCTAGGGTAAAAGAAACAGAAAATATAAAAGTCCCATAGTCAGTCCCAATGGCATAATGGTGTGGCACATTAGAGGATGTATGAGTTTGGGTGCAACACTTTGACAAGTGTCTTTGTAAACACTTAAATAGCAAGATATTGCTAAGAAAAATGAGCTGTGTGAACCTTTCCTGAAACATTAATATTTTGCTAATAACAAAAGAAATGATGAATTTTCTTCTCTCAGATCAAGTCCTATAGGCTACACAGCCAGAAAATTAGGGGTAGGAAGGACAGTGCTTGTTCACTTTATGCTGCTTTGCAATAAACGAGGATTGCAGTGTCATGGGCAGAATGGAAGTTTCAGACAAACTTTATCAGAAAAGCCCTTCTGCTTACACACGAGGTGCAGAAAGGACTCCCTTACATTCTAAACTCCTCCTCAGAGAGCAACCTAGGTGCAACTGGATCCAATCTTAGCCCTAGACTGTCAGTAGCTTAAGTCTAAAGAATTCCAGAGATGTGTTTGAACCTTTCTACAACCCTCTTCCCACAGGATTAAGGATGGCAAACCAGATATATTTATAAAGATATTTATTATGATAGTGATTTGACAAAAATATCTTAATCAGAATTATTTACTACAGAGTATAGGAGTTATATCTACTAGTATAGCATAATGCACCATTTTGAAGCAGCACTGAAGCAATTATATTAAAGCAATTATATTAAAGCTAGAAAAAATTAATATTAAGTAGAGATTGATGTTACTTATACATTAATGATGGTAGGCAAGTCACAAGAAGTAATCTTGAGGGGCATCCCCACTCAAGGAAGGAATCTGCGCACACACTCCAAGAGGTGTGTTAGAAAATCCTGCCTTTAAAAGGTGGGATTGGGCTTTCATAGTATAAAATGGTTGACTGTCAGTCAGTTGTCTCCAGGCCAGCTGTGTCAGCTCATCAGTTTTAGGTAAGTTATTAGTAGTATCTCTTATTTCTTACTTAGTCTGTGTACCTTACCTTATCTGCCACATCTTCATCTCACTATCAGGATGTTTAACTTTGAGATTGATGAGTGAGATTGGTTTCAGCATTACTCAACTCCAAAAGCAGTATGATGTCCCCTTCTATATTCACCACTGGTAGTCTTGCAAATAGGGCATGACTTGAGTTATTTTACCCTATTCTAGGTAGTGCATCTTGCTGCACACAGAATTGTATTTTGTACTTGAGGAATTTTTTTTTTTTTGTAACACAGTGAGCTACATCCTCCTTAGGGAGAACAGAACGGCTTGCAGAGCATTGTGAAGCAGCAGGCAGCAGCACTGTGTGAACCCTGAAGCAAGCAGAAACCACTCTGGATCCTCTATTTATCTTTTATTTGTCTTGAAATTCTGGCAGCACCTCAGTTCCTTCTAAATGGGGATCACAGTCAGTAATTGAATTCCAGTCTTATACCCTCCTCCTAGAAGTACCAGCCTCCTGCTGACCCAGTATGAAGACAAGTGAATAAAAAATGTAACATGCTTTTGTAGTGTTTCAGAAATGCTAGTCTTAACTGCGAGAGAAAAGCCACCAAACTTCCATTAGAAAATGTGCTGTGAGAGTGTGCTGCACAACATGTGAGCTATAACTGGGTGCCTCAATCTGTTTTGATGGGTCATCTCTGAATTTTCTGTAATGAAAAACATATGAAAAAAAACTGAAAGACACAAAGGAGTTGCATTCTTCAAATCATTCCTAGTTGAGGGCATAGAACACCTCACAGGTATTTCATTAAAAATGAAACCCCATTTATCCAGAAATAATTGCAGGGAACAAATTTGCAAATATTCATCAAGATGGCAGTGAAACAAAAAAAGGTATGGCTCTCTATGAAATAAACATACATGTCTCAGTCTCTGGCACTGTTTGGGAAATTAAAAGTGACAGCAAATGACTCATTGTTTTTGATACCTATATAAAAGACCGGGGGGGCAGATGCTTGCTAAGAGGGTTAGGAATGCCACATTTTTATGCAGCTCAAATATAAGTCACTTGCAATTATATATTTATGTTTTCCATTTGATAATATCAACATACTGAGAGGGGGCCAAAGTAGATTTGGTAGGCACCAACACACAGCACATTCTCTATAGAAGAGCAGTGGAAGATTTAGGTTTCTTTCACTGAACTCAGTTGTTAAATCTTTTTTTTTTTGATTGATTAATCAATAAGATATGACAAAATGCAGAGATACTGTAGGCCTCACAGAGTACTGTGCATTCAACAGGATACCTGAAAGGGTCAATTGAATTGGCTAAAGCAATATTTTTACATTGGCACAGCACTGCAAGACATGCATGGGTGATATTTAGCTTTTTCTCATACACCAAGAAAAAACCGTGAGAAACACTTCCATTAATGTAGCACATTGCAGACCATTTTCCCTCCCTCCTTCTGTGGCTAACATGCTTATTCTGAGGAAATGAAGGTGTGTGCAGCTGCCTCCACTATTGCAGTCATCAGCAAACGAAAAGGGCGGGTTGGACAAGCAGTACAACTTGGCTGAGTAGGTGGGCTATGAGCAATTCCAATTTATCAAAGCTGGCTTCATCTGCTCCCACTTCTTTTCTTCAACGCACTCCTCCATCTGTTTTACCAGTGATATCAACTTCCCCCCCATCTCCTCATTTTTCTTCTTTCCACCTTCTCCAAATCTGCAGCTGCAACAATCTTCTTCTCATGTGTTCCTTCTTACCAGCCACCCAATTCTGTGACCTAGCTCATCTAATCTGTACTACCTCATTTTTTCCTCGGTTTTAGGACTGAAAAAGGAGTATATTTCTGAACCCAGCAGCTAAGTTAGGGGGTCAGGCAAGCCTCGAGTGCCCTCTTTGGCTATCCAGACACCTCAGCAGCTGTGACAAATTGAATTTTAGCTACTGGTGCAGCAAACCCCCAGTCCGCTGGTGTCAGACTTCCATCAGGATGTAGCCCAAGGCTGAAGCTGATGCAGGATCTGAGCTACCATTGTAAAGGTACACAGGATCTGCCAGGACACAGGAATGACTTATGCGAAAAGTGATGGGACCTTCACCTCCTTATTGTAGAAAAATCTTGCTCTGGGGCTTCAACGTGCATTTTATAGCAAGAAGAGGAAAAGAAGAAAGATTAGATATCAAACCAAACACTGGTAAAATGGTCAGTTTTATAGGCTATGAGGATAGGTAATTCAGTTTCCAAAAGAACAGCAGGTAGCAGGAAGAACTATAAAACAATCACGGATGGTAGTTATTATTCAAACTATAATCCTGGTCTTTACCACCCTTCGAAGCAGTATTCACAGGACATCTTTTTTTAAACCCTAAACTGCACCTGTCTCTCACCTCTGCATCTGGCTCTCTGTAAGAAATGAAAAAATAAAGCCAAAAACAAGCTGCCTAACTGAATTCTTGGGACAATGAAGAGTGAACAGGTGTGATGATGTGTTAAAGAGCATGTGGCAAAAATGCCTATGCTTGCTAATGAGATGACAGTTGCTTGTTATGCAAACTGTCCTAGTAAAATCATCTTTGCATGCTACCTATGCCCTTGGGCTCACATCCATGAGCTGCAACATGTCATTCAAAATGCCATTCATCAGTATAGACAACTACGTGAGACCCATATGCACAGAAATCCCCAATACGCACAACCATTAGGATAAATGGAGCATTTCATCAGAGTAAGTTTGGAATGTGCAAGCTTTCCTAGCCAAAAAAGGTTGGGGACTGATGAGAATTACAAGCTCCACTACTGGGAAATATAGACTAATTAAAATGAAATCTCCATTCGGTGTATTTCTGTAGCTTGAAATAACACTGATCTTTTCAAATTAAGTGAGTGCTTATAATTTTTTTATTAAATTATGGTGAGCTAAAAGAGAAGTGGTATAATATGGGCTTGTCTTTGATTTTTCTCCAAGAATAGTCTTTTTTTTTTCTTTTTTGTCTTTTTTCTTTTTATTTTCTATTTTTATTTATTGCAGGGAGAAAGAAAAGGAGGCAAGGAAGGAAAAGTAATCAGTCCATAATTATTCCTCATGATTTTTCTTCATGAAGAGTATTATGCCTTGTGCATCTTACAGAAATGAGAAGGAAATTAAAATCTACTGCCAACACATATATTAACATATCAACTACTGAAAGGATTGAAATCAATAAAAGAGGATGATACATTAACCTTTAGAGAACTGGAGTTCAAGATGAAGACTGATGGAGTGCTACTGTGTTTGATCAGCTCGTTTAAGCCAGTATGGAATGTAAGTTAATTGGCTGTTTTAAAGTAGTGCACAGAGATTTTCATGGTTGTGAAAGACTTCATTTTCATTATTATTATTATTATTGTTACTGCAACAAACTTAAATTTTCCTTATACTGTTTCCATGCCCTCTCCCTATGAGAAGGTACATTGTACTACAACATATGCTTTAAATCACAATCACTTTTCAGGCTCATTTTCCATCTCTCTTTTTTAACTCATGTGTGAAATTTACCTGCTTTTGTAAAAAGGAAAGGAATGAGGGGAATTCACACACATTAAATAGATCACAACATACAACCACATAAGTCCCAGCATACATGAACCCTGGATAATTCAACAAAAAGAAATTTCTGACAAAATGCTTCCTGGAAACATTGTCTTCCCTAGCAAGGAAGGATGACAATTTATATTCAGTGTTAATGACAAAAATATGCAAATAATATGCTGAATTGAAAATAGTTCCTCTTAGCTTTTAGCCAAAAGGAGGGTATTCATGGCATGTTTTGAAAGAAATTTAATATATTCAAATTAATTATGAGAAAGACTGAAGATGATATGCAGAAAAAGACACGTTTTCCTGAGTCTTTTGAAAATATTTCAGTTCTTTACAACAAATTTATACCACTTCAGCAAAGACTTACTAATGCTAATGACTCATAACAGGAAATATCTATATAAATAGATACCTATAGATAGGTATCTATATAAATAGATACCAAAGTATTATGGTAAAATATATTTCCCTTTCATTTCTAAGACTAAATACTTCACTGAAACAATGTAGTTTGCTTAACATTTTACTCATTGCTTTCTGTGACAGGTCTTGTTTTCTAGATTACAGGGTGAAATAACTCATAGATTAGCAATTATTTACAGTGTTGTAGAACTATGATTATTTTTAAAGGGAGGGAAGTATTTAAACATGTGCTTGCACTCAGAACAAAATATAATTCTATCTTTCTGAACTCAAGTTGACCTATATGGGTGTGCTGACACAACATAATTATGATGAACAATGTTGTTATACAATAAGAAAAGCTTCCTGTGGCTGTGCTGTTTTAGCAAATATCTACAATATGAATTGGGCAAATACCCTCCACAATGAAAAAAAAGTTATAATAATATTTCATTAGGATCAATAACTGTTTTATTATTCACAATGCATGAAGTGCTGTTGTGTAGTAAATTTAGTGATCTGCCACTTAAAACAATATGATTTTACAATATAGCTAATGTGCCCAAAACATTGAGATATATAATATTGGCACATATGAGATTTATGATAAATTCAAGATAGGAATGAATGATTTATGATAAATTTAAGATAGGGCTAAGTCTTCATGTTGCTCAGCTGAGGCCAAGAAAATCAATATTGTTCATAATCTGTCTGTGACACAGATGCTTAAATGAGAAACCTTCTGAATAAAAAGATACACTTCTCTATTTACCCTGAGCTTTTTTTTTCCCTAACAGACATATCTTTTGAAATCTAAGGTATCTGAGAAAAATTACTAAGAAATGTTAAATCTTTCTAATGGATACAGTATGGATGCTATCAAGATAAATAAAAATGCTGTAACTCCTTTAAAACTATTTCATTTTGAATTTATTTCAAATTTTCTATTTGACTTCCAGATTTAACTGTAAATTACCAGAAGAAATTCAGATCTGAAATAAATACAAATTTATATCACTAAGACACAAGTAGAAAGCAAAAACTTGAACAGGTGTACTTCATTTTTTCTTCTGTGTAACAATCCTGCCTTTCCCACATGTGTCAAACAGATTGAAAAATTGGAAAGAATGTAGATGGTGAGCAGTTTGCAAGGCTATCTAGTACTACCACAACTGCTATCCAGTATAACAAGTTTTCAAAATAAATTTCTTTTGTAACACCCTATGACTTTGTAGCTTCACTAGGACCTTAGATCTGTTCCTGATAATACAGTCAAACTGGAATTCTCCTAATAATCTGTCAGAAGATAATTAGGTTCTGAAAGACTTGAAGCTTGTATGAGAAAAATTCTGATTTAACATCTTACAGAGGTCAAAAAAAGAGGTAAAAGAACAGGATGCATTAGGAAAACATCAGAACTTCTAGAATTCATCCAGCTTAATAAAATATATAAAATCTGAAACTTAGATAACATTAGAAGTATCCTGACATACACTGAAATATCAGAACAACCATTAGTCCTACATCTGTAAGGCATATAATCAAAACTAACAACTTCACTGGGAATAACCAGTTTTATAGGCTGTACATCCAATTCAAACCATATATTTTATTAGAGTCTCCATAATTTCAAGACTGCTAAACTTTTTCTCTTCAAAATTATGTTAAAAATCAAGTCCATATGAAATAGTTAAAAAAAAAAAAAAAGTAGAAAAAATGACCACAAAAAGTGGTCACTACCTTACCATATCATTCTGGAAGGTCTGTGATATTTCCTCTTACTTTTCTTTCTTGCCCTGTTTTCATTTAGAATACGGTATCCTTAGGAGAGAGACTTTGTCTACTGTGCAGTCATACTGGTAACCAACAGCACTTTCTTAATGTAGGAACAGAAGCTCATTTTACTAATGTAAAATATTCATAAATAAGCAGGAACTTTCCAGTCAAGGATAACGCTATTTTAGTTTCTTGACTATTCTGGTAAACAATTAAAATCCTATGATTAAACTCAGAGGAATGGGTAATTTTTAACTCTATGTATTGAAAAATCTCTTTTTCTGCATTCAGTGTATGCCTTTGACAGGTAATTATAATTCAGGAAGTTAAGTAAAACTCTGTATATCATTCATTCTGCCAAAACTATTCTGGTGCATGTTTGTTCTTTTGAATTGAAAGCCTTGACTCAATCCTGGGAAGTCTGTAGCATGCTGTTGGGTTGGAAGCACAGTGCAAACTCTCATGTGCTTTCACAACAACCTTGTATGTCTTGCTTAAGCTTTATTAGAAACATGTATAAATATACTGCACAGCACAGTACCAAATTTACAATTTGGGGTCATGCAGTAAAATCATAATAAAGTGATTGGTTTTGACAGTTTTTGTGGTTTCTTCCTCTACAAAGAAGTTTGCACTCAAAAGTATCTTTTATTAATGTGGCTTGGGTTACCACTTCTTGAATTTATGCCAGCCTGATGATAATATTCACAATTTTTTTCACCACTATTTTCAAGTAATTTCTCAACTCTTTCATACCTTCTTTTTGTTCTTAGACGTCCTTTCAGTTTATGTCCAAGACATGAGGAGGTTTAGGCTTGCCAAGTGGGATTTTTGCTTTTAATTTGAATGAGAATGTGTCCATCAGTGAAGAAACAGAATAGTATTAAGTTGGACAATGTCCTTTTTGTGCAGATGCAACCCAGAGGAATCAAAGACGGTGGATGTTTGGAAAAGCATATTTAGGTGATACTGTTCTCCTATGGCTCAGATGTAAATTCAGAGACACCACTTCCTTTCTCAAAACTCACATAATAAAAGTCTAGTAAAAACCAGATAGACACCACAAAAAAAGAATGGTGATATGACAGTAGTCCTTGACAAACTTCCATGTTATTCCCTGATAAACATACATCCAAAAATGTATCTCCTTTTCTGTATGAGTGATTCTAGATGGATATAATTTATGTAGAAAATTGACAACTTGTAAGACAGGCAACACCAGAACTCTCATTGTCCATGAGCTAATAATTTAGTCCTCTGGTATATAATTATGATTAGTAACAGATGAAAAACTGCAGATCAAAACATTTCTGAAAATGAAGTGTTGGCCATATGAAAGTATGAACAATTTTCATCTCCATACCCTCTGCCATATAAAGGTGCTGATAAAGTGGAGGAAAACTTTCAGTATTATGTTTTCCCTTTTAAAAGAAAAATACTGTTTTCATCCCAAATGTGCAGTTCATTTAATACTTTCTCTCATATAATTTTAAAACATGAGAAGCATTTAATTTTAGTTAATCTAAATGTTCAAACCAAGAATTAATAACATTGTCATAGAAATAAGTTACCTTGGTCAACGTATTTTCGTTACTATTACAGGTTGGACTACAGGTAGTTGAATTTGAAAGATAAACGTGAGACTATAATATTTTTTCTCAGTTTCTATATTAAAATACCACAGAAATAGCTGGAATGTGAAAAAATATCAACCCAAACCACAGAGCGATACAGTGCTCCAGGAACTGTTATTTATTCCAAGCCAGAAAGTAATACCATGATGAAGAGACTGAATTATGCAGTCACATGACAGGGCCAAAAGACTAAGCAGAGTGTTGGAACACTGTTTTGAGGTTGATTTTGGAGAGAAAACAATCTCATCTGAAGTGTTAAGAAAAATGCTTTATGTTATTGATTCCTTATTTTTTCAAGAAATGGGATTTAATTTTTTTTTTTTTTTTTGCTTACCTTGTTTTGCTTTTTCAAATCAACTTTGGTACATGTTTAGAATTTCAACACTGCTTCCTCCCAACAAAAATTTACTGTTTTACTTTAAATTTTGGGTAGTTATTCGAGTCAAATAGTACTTTCAAGGCATATTCGGACATTGCATGTGATCTGAATAGTGTTCTCAAGAAGAAAGGTTCTGAGAGGAGTGAGCTCAGAGGTCAAGTAACATGAATGTTAATTTACCCTAAGAAAGGTCATAGTGATTTTTCCTACCTCAGGGTGATTGAAAAAGTGAGGAAAGAAAAACAGCTCAATACTTCATCATTTTGCAGAGTTTAGTATTCTCCATACTGAAATACCTGGTCATAAGATTTCTTTAAAAATCCATACTAACACAATAAAAAAACAGCCCAACTGAAGACAGTATAGACAATCACAGTTCAGGTGATAAAAATATTGTTCCTTTTAATGCTTTTTTCAACATATCTAGTAATATTTTTGCTACTGTCATAGTGTCTATCTCATCATATGTACAAACCTTCAAAGTTTATCTTTCACCACACACAGCTATTTGCTAGTTTAATTAAACATAGTGTCTTTGAATATGCTTTGCTCCTTCTCAGCTTCTTTGAGATATGTGACAGGATCACCCTCTATAAAAAAGAACTTGAGGACATGAAGGTGTGTCAGAAAGCTGTGCTCCATTTTGCCATTTGAGCCTTTTGTAGAGACAGTCCTCATTTGAAAGTTTTAGAAGCTATAAGCAATCAAAGTCCAAGTATCTTTCATTGTAACATTAAAAAAAAAAACAAAAAAAACCCCAAACAAATGCCCCCAAAAAACCAACTAAAAAATTAAGAGTATTATTCTGCCTCTGTGACATACCATTCAAGACAGAAAATGGTTTTGCCCTGTTGTAAAGCTGTATGAAATGTAGTCATGTACTAAATCATGTAGGAAGAAAATCAGTCTGTTACCCTGGGGTCAATTTCAGTTTATACTGAGCCCTAGCAATGCTTTCTAGGCAATGATACTGAAATGATGGAAAAGGAGGTTGTTCTCTGCAGGTAGGAGAAGACAAGGTCAGGGATACTAACCAAATTCTTTCCAGCACAGATTCACCCTCTGAAGAGAAACTCTTGGTCAAACCAGAAAAATACAAAAACGCTGTTAGAAAAAGATTAAGAAAAAAACTTTGTTCTGATGGTGTTCTGTTTTTTTCAGAAAGGAGAAGTAAAGTGGGAAAAAAATTAATCCAATACTAGTAAATTTTTAAGGAGTAGATAACCTCTGTGTCCTTGTACCAAAACCTTTCTTCTAACTGGACTTAGAAAAAATTAATTTGTCAAAAGAGGATGAGGAAGATTTCTAAATGAACCTGCCTGGAAGCAGTTTCTGCTAAGGATTCTGCCTTAACCTAGAAGTACTTTTAGAAAGTAATGGAAGTTACTGTGCCCACAGCGTGTGCAGCTTCACTTGAATTGTAGTATAAGAGCAATACGACCTTACCATGCACATTATGTTATGTCTTGACAGAGACTGTATTTCTTATAATAGACTAGATTAGATTAGATTAGATTAGAGCAATTTCTTGCAATCTTTTGGGTAGAACCAGGTTTCTGATATCAAGGATGAAGTTCTACAACTAAGGGAAAAGCAAAGTCATCCACCACTTTCAACCGGTAGTATCAAATGGAAACAAACAGATCTCAGAGATAGTCACACACAGAAGTAACTTCTAAGAATTACTAGAAGATAGACAGTCATTGTGGGACACAGAACTTGCATCAGAAACACAAGCACATGGAATTCCTGTGATACTGACTCTCTAACTAAGATTTTATTCAAGCCTTAAAAACTACTTGTCATTTCCTTCATGCTATAAACGAAAAAAATGGGGCTGATTAGGAAAGCTGATACGAGGTACCAAAATTGTCTTCAGCATATTAATTAATATGTGACATGTAGGTAAACAAACATTTGATAGGAATCTTTTTTCCTTGTCAGTTTCTGAGAAACATATCACAGCCTTAAAACTCCGATGAAAACGCTTTGGTTTTAGCTGGTTTTTAAATGTAGTTGAGAGGAAATAAATCTATTTACTTATAAATAACCCAGTTGAATATTTAAGTTGAAAACATCTATTAATATCCCATTGATACATATGATCCATAATAGTTCATCACTCTTGGAAAATTGTCAATTAACATTATGAATGTATTGATGAACTAATCAGACTCTTACATATCTTCATAAACTACACCAACATTATCAACAGTACTTTTTTGCTGAATCATAACTCCAACAAAATTCAAAAACCCATGAGACACAAGAAAGTTCGTTGCAGTTTTCTTAAAGCTAATTTAAAAAATATTAAAGTGATAATGATGCATTCAAACTTTACTACTGAACCTGACAAACCATATTGTAAATCAGTTCTGTCCTAAAAAATCCTACCTGCTTGGAAAAGAGCAGGAAAAAATGTGTTTTACAGAAAACATCCAAAAAACATATTCTTTCAATAATACTGTTGTTATAACATCTAGAAATATGTGGCAATAAATAAGACAATTTCTCTAAATTAGTCACTTGTTTCAGCCGTAAACAAGTTACTCATTGACAGAACTGAATAGGAACAAAGGTTATGCTGATCTATATGAGAACCAAAACACCTTCCAATCTGAAATCTTCTAAATCTATCCCCAAATATTCTCTCTGTTTTCAAACATCAGCACATTACATTCTGAGATTATATATCGTGCATTTCCATGCTTCACAAGTCACTGTAACTGCAGAAAAGATAAAGGTCATATTTTACAAAAAGTCTGAAAAAACTGTCTTGTGTTTGTTTTCTGCAAAATTTTCTATTCACTTATGCTTATCTAATTGTTACCCTTGACAATAAAACCCCCACCTCAATTTTGTCCTCCCATTAGCACACCTCAATTTTGTCCTCCCATTAGCATCAAAAAATGTAATGTGAAAAAGTATTTGACCTACTAATAGGGTTAGAGTTTCACTGACTGCAGTTGTTTACAGCTTGTCCTGGTTTTGGCTGTGTTTTGGATTCAGAATGAGAACGATGTTGAAAACACATCATTGAATGATTTCTTGGGTTTTTCTAAGTCATGCTTATTCTATGTCAAGGACTTTTCTCTGCTCTTGTTTCTCATGCTCTCTTAGTGAGAAGGTACAAGAAAGAAATGGAGGGGTCTTAGTTGGGACAGGTGACTCAAGATGACTGAAGGGTTACTTCACACCACAGAACGTCATGTTCAGTATGTAAACCAGGGGGAGTCACCTGGAAGGGTAGTCCATCTGAGTGCCAGGCCTACAGCAGAAAATACTGAGCAGACTAGGCCTTTGGGTATGAGTCTTTGGGTAAGTCATGCAGCATCAAAAAGTTCTGAGAGGTACTGCACAAAAAAGTTGGCTGTGCCATGTTGCCCTGTAGGTACTATATATGGGACAATGTCACTTGCTTCATTCAACATCTCCTAGGTGTTCAGCATTTTGCAAGGTTCCACTCAAATTTTCCATCTCAATAATCATTCTCGTGATATTTTTTGGTAGCCTAGAAGGAATTTTTTCAACCATTTATTTCCCAGTTATCTTGAAGATCATGGCTAGCTGGAAGATGACTTTCATTTTCACATGCAAAGCTGTTACAGCAACCACCTCATTTGGTAGAATGATTTCTAACCACTTTATATCAAACAAATATAGACCTGATTTCATGTTCTGATGTGTACAAAAGAACAGGATAAGCCATAGCATAGCTATCTCCACTTTCTGACTGTGTCTTCATATTCTGTAATGCCCCTGAGCTTCTAGAATGCACTTAATTAATTCAGCAACTAATTTTTTACTACTATCATAATTAGGTATTTCATACATATACAATAAAATTTATTTGAATTTAGAATTATCTAGATTGCACTTAAGTTGTCTAATAAATATACACATGGTTAAAATAATCAGATTAACCATTTACATGAATCAGGAAGGCACTTTTTAGACAAAGAAAACATTGTAGTCAATGGACCCATTAATGCATTAAACTCTTCATCATGATTTACATAGTAATGCTTCTTTATAAGCATATAAAAATAATGGAATTTAATGAAGAAGTTAAAGCCAACAAAGTAATTTTGTATTAATAAGTTATTTGCCAGAGCCATAAACTAACATGAGATTCAAATACACAGGCCTTCCCATTCCAATATAGAAAAATAATTTATTATTTCTGATGAGAGGAAGAAACACAACAAACTGCAAGTTCCAGAAGCAAAGTAGAACTAGCCAAACAAGGTAGCTCAAAGTCACATTTCCATTTAAGTATTCACCACCATCAGAGAATCAAAGCCTAGAAATACAAAAGATTCAGAAAGCAAATAAATCAGTACAGGGAGCCTGTGGAGACTTAGGAAAAGCCTTCTGGCCAAAAACAACACTAAACAGTGCCAGCTTTCTGTGATCAGGAATGTAGAAAATCAATGTCAGAATTTAGATGCAATCTAGTCAGCGGCAAGGTGCTAACACAAGTGCAGAAGAGTTTAAGGACACCTTCCAGAGAACAGGAAATTCCCCAAAGTATGGACTAATGAAAGCCTGAAGAACCCAATTGCCTGATAACACTGTCCTGGAGTGTGCCCTGGTTGCCTGGAGGCAAAGTAGAAGAGAGATTCTCAGCTCACCTCTTGTTCTGGGACTCTGAGAGCAAGCCACATGCTGAGATGTTCACCAAAAATCATTTGCTGAAATATATAAAAGGGCAGCACCTTTTGCTCTCTCAACAAGCACTGCTGGAAGAATAGAGCTGATATCAATTGTTTCTCTACCCCATATGAAACAAGCACAGCACCTCAACAAGCAATGAACTCGTGTAACTTGATTCAGTTGCCTCTTCAACATTCTCAGACTATCAGGTTGAATAAGGCTCTCTCAAAGTGATTGAAATGAATATACAAGTGCTTCTAGAAGTTTGCTGATAATAAGTGGCATGAAGGCCCACAGACATGGTATTTTGATTTGCAGGGGGAAGACAACAGAAGATGGTGATCAGAGGCTGTAAAGAGCTTTGGAAAGTGCTGATCAGCAAAAAAAAAAGTCAAAGTCATAATGGAGAATGAAGCAGAAGAATGTTTAGCAAAAAAATTGTATCTGTTGCTTCACATCCCTATTGATGAATCTCTAATAATGGATTAGAGAAACAGAAAAGAGGACATATATATAACACATACACAATATATATATACACACACACTAATATTTCACATATGTATGCATATATAAGTATGTATATATATAGACACATATCTATCTAAACACACACTCAATAGATAGGATGAAAAGTATTAGCAAGGACACTAATATGCTATTTCAGGACATTTTGTAGAAAGTTTAATCTATTCTAAAATATTTTATATATTTATAATATTTAAAGAAAGGCTTTTAATTTTAAGAATAGTACCTAAAACAATCAAAAAGAAATTAAAATAAAACAGGGATTAAAGGAAATAGTGACTTCATTTGGCTTTAATAAGATTAACCTATTAGAGAATGTCCAAAGGACGGCCATGAGGATGGTGAAGGGCCTTAAGGGGAAGCCATGTGAGGAACGGCTGAGGTCACTTGGTCTGTTCAGCCTGGGGAAGAGGACACTGAGGGGAGACCTCACTATGGTAATAGCTTCCTCATGAGGGGAAGAGGAGGGACAGGCACTGATCTCCTCTCTGTGGTGACAGTGACAGGACCTGAGGGAGTGGACAGGACCTGAAGTTTCAGGGGAGGTTGAACTTGGATATTAGGAAAAGGTTCTTCACCCAGAGGGTGGTTGGGCATTGGAACAGGCACAAGCTTGACACAGTTTGAGAGGCATTTGATCAATGCTCTCGGGCACGTGGTGTGACTCTTGGGGATGGTCCTGGGCAGGGTCAGGAGTTGGACTCCTCGTAAATCCCTTCCAACCTAGAATATTCTGTGACTTGCACATCAAGACCAACCTTAAAAAAAAACTGTGACAGTTTTGTCCTTAGGACTAAATAACCACAAGACATAAAAACAACCTGAAGCTTAAAATTCAGAAAAAAATGAGAAATACCCACAAATGAGAAAATAAATTCAATATTCTACTTTATGTTCTTTCTTGCAGATATGATGAAACAGTCATTTCTTACAGCCCAATATCTGACATCTAGGACAACTGTTTACTCTTAGTGGGTTGATCACTATTTGTATTCCTTAACACCCCAAATTTTGGAAGAATTTCAAGAAAATATTTTTTTTAAATCCTGCCAAGCTTTAGAAATATATTAAACATGTATTTATCTCTTTTGGTATTATATTGAACTCTTTTCCTTCTCTTAACCATATGCCATGATTAACCATTTAGTAAAGCAGTTTTAAAATCCTGTCTTTGGAGCACTTTATTTTTGCTGAAACCTGAACCTTCTTTTTTCTGAAACTTGACCTTTATTTTTGCTGAAACCTGAACCTTCTTTTTTCTTGAAACTTGGCTTGTAGCTCCTGCTTAGGGGATTGATGTATGACTTAACCAGAAAAAGTGAAAGTCTAAAATCACTAGTAGCAGTTTATTTATAAAATATGCATTAAGAATACACATGTTCCTTGGTTCCTGGAAGAAATATAATGGCTTTTCTGACATTAGCCAAGAAGTTAGAACAGGGGAACCACTTGATCTTAAGCTCTGTGAAGCTGTGTAGCAGTGCATCTAACTTGTAATGTAACAGAGATTCAAGCATTTCTTCTCAATGGCAAAATTATGTTTATCTTTCTCATTCAAACTATTAACATACCCACTCATTTAAATAAAATCAGCAGTACTGATTCTGCATTGCAAATATTGAAACCCATTTGAAAAAGAATCATAGTTAACAATGTGATTAGAGTCTTTCTCCATCAGTTTTATCTGGCATTGCTGTGAGACATTAATACATGATTTTGTTCTAAATACATTGCCATGTACTTTATTGTAATAAATGTAAAGTGAAATTATTACTGGTATCTTACACCAAAGCATACAGATGCATGCTTTGTGCCCTGAAGGACTTACATGTGTGACAGAAAAATGTGTAGGTAAAGAACAGCAAAGACTGATAAAAGGGCTAGTCAGGGACAGAGCAAGGAACTAAAGCTTCTTTACCTGTCGAAAGTGATGACTGCTGGTCAGTATTGCTTGTTGATTCTTCGACTTTAAGAAAATTACTTACTACCTCTTCAATACATTGCAGACTGACACACAGAGTGAGGTACAGTCATTTGTGCATAAGAGTGTGTCTTTTGGACTCTCATGGAAGTTTCGTCTTTCACTGATGTAAGCAGAAAAACAAACGCACCATTCTTACGTCCAGACAGATTAAAAAAATCTCACTGTCAATAGCAGCTAAAAAATCAGTTCATAATTTTTAACCTACTGAATAGAAAACATTGCACTAGACCTTTACAATTTATATACATGATATATGTTGCACATGCTGCTTTACACTACATGGTATCCTCACAGCAGGTCAAGTAAAAATATGGATTTATGATTAGTATGATAAACCCCTACTCAATTGCAATCATGTGTATGGCATAAGAACTTGCTTACCATTGTTACCAAAGGTAAAATAAACCCTTGATAAAATTGGTAATTGCTCAGTAATGGTCTGGCCACAGCCAAAAGGCAATGGATCTGTAAGTTCACCTATTTTCTTCTAAGAATAATTGTCCGGAAATTATAAAATGTGATGCAAGACATTCCTTTCTCAATAGCAGCTAAAAAATCAGTTCATAATTTTTAACCTACTGAATAGAAAACATTGCACTAGACCTTTACAATTTATATACATGATATATGTTGCACATGCTGCTTTACACTACATGGTATCCTCACAGCAGGTCAAGTAAAAATATGGATTTATGATTAGTATGATAAACCCCTACTCAATTGCAATCATGTGTATGGCATAAGAACTTGCTTACCATTGTTACCAAAGGTAAAATAAACCCTTGATAAAATTGGTAATTGCTCAGTAATGGTCTGGCCACAGCCAAAAGGCAATGGATCTGTAAGTTCACCTATTTTCTTCTAAGAATAATTGTCCGGAAATTATAAAATGTGATGCAAGACATTCCTTTCTCAAGAGATAACACAGCAGTGAAATAATCAATTAAACTTAGGGTTTCAAAAGACGGTTTTAATACACATTTAGGATAAAACTCTCTTTGAACAGTAACACAAATTAAGTCAATATTAACAGGCATTTTTACAGTTACTGAGTCAGTGATGTGAATACTGCAGTATAATTGAATACACAACATTGCCAGAATATCAGATTGATGTCACTTACAAATGTTGCTTGCATTTTCATTTTTGCTTCAATAGTCCACCTGATCATAAAACTAACAAAATTTTGAAATTGAAAGATACACCTACATTTAATTTGATGGATTATCCTATTGCAACTTCCATTTTGCTGTTATGTAATGACAAAACATTTTAAAAAATGAAAATAGAAGCCATTTCCATTTTAATGAATTTTATTTTGTAATTCATAAAGTAGCACATGAAAGTAAAGGCCTGTGAAAAATTAGCCTCACTTAAATCCTAGACAGAATTTGGAAAGAAGATATGGAGTAAGTTTGCTCAAGAAGGGGAGGAAAAATCAGTTCTCTAAAATTCTACTAAATTCCAAATGTTAAAAAAATAGGTTAAAATGAATATATTGAATATATTATGATAATACAGAAATTTTTCAAGGGATAAGCACTGAAAATCTTGGATATTGACTGAAAAAGAATTAACCATTTGAGACAGCTCTATGGACCTTTTTGTTGAGACACCTCCCTAAGCACGGGCTCACCAGATGGTGGTGGCAATCTCTCCATGGAGGAACTGAACAGGGGTATTTTCCAGGCTGGCATTCACAACACTATTGGCCAAAACTCAGTCCTCTCAGGAGTAAAAACTCTATTTTGTATTCTGAAATGAAAGAAAAGATGGGAGTAAACAGAAAGTCTTTTAAAGGGACTGACCAAAATCACTGTGTTATTTCATGTCCCTCAAGACTAACACAAAATTCATAACATCCTCCCCTACTATTACTATGCCTCCGTAACAGACCAACAAATCTACAAAATGTGGACTGTATAAAAATACATTGTTAAGGGAAAAAAAAGAGAACACTCAGAAGCTGTAAGTTGGCATGAACTAGTCTTGTTGAAAATATGTGTGCATTATTTCTGCTTTTAAGAAATTTTGTACTGTACCTCAAGTTATTTATTATTACTTTCGAGTTATTTATTATAACTTAGAAGTCTAGAAATCAGAATAAAAGTCTTTTTCCACAGTGACACATTTCCCGCATTTACTAAACAGGGAACTAGTTTCCATTCATTTTTGTATGGTATCATTAAACATAAACAAGGTTTGGCAAGATATCTCACCAAATGTTTTCAACTAGTGTTTCAAATTAAAGTAACCCTGGAGTTTACTTCTCTATCCGTGTATTAATATTTATAGTGATGGAACATGGTATTCCATATGTAAGCAACTCACAGTGAAGCCACAAAAGCTCCTTCTTTCTAACAGCAGTGGCAAAAAACCAAGTGCCAGAACGAACTCAGAACTAAATCCACATATTTTATCTGTTACTCGAGTGCAGTAGCAATGGAGGAGAAAATGGGAAGCTTCATAGGCAGGAGTGTTACATGAAGTTTAGAAAACTTTCTATTTTTACAAGAAAGACACAACAGGAAATTCGAATTCTACCTAGTTTAATGCCATTTCATAATAAAACCATACCTTTTCTAGAAGCAGTCATTGCAGTGTTGACAGAAGAATAATTCTAACAAGTGTGCAGATGCTGACATTAGAAAGGATCCAAAGCTGAATGATACCAACAAGCCCTACAGGGCATTCCAGTTACACTGCAAGTAAACCTAAATTGATTGATGCTATTAGTCTTCTTCCAGCTGGTTGTACACAGGAAAATGTTTACTTAGAAATTTCACTTAGCAGTATTATTAATGGTCTTGCAAATTATATGCAATTGGTCCTATCTTTATACAGAATATAAAATCTATTAAAATACTACTGAAATCATACTAAAGTGAAGGCTTTAAGGTGACTCTTCTGAACCTTACAAAGGAGGTATCTCTTTTTACTGAAGAAAATTTATTTTATACCCTTGCATATATACAGAATTTCAGTCACTGTCATTGTTTTTAAAACACAATATGGCTAGGCATAGAGAGGATGTGCATAAGTTACAATTCTCTTTGCAGTGTTTAATCATGAATAAACTCTTACATGGGTACATGCATTCTTCCACAGAATAAAAAATGTTTTCTAAAATCTTTGCCATTTTCACCATTATGCTCCTTTTATATATGCAAAACTAACAGAAAGACGGCAATATAATGAAGCAGATCAGAGTACCCTAACTTGAAACAGGGACAAAGAAAACAAACATATGGAAGAGAAAAGTTGAAAGTGTGAACCAGATTCAATTCAGTGAATGAAAGGGTTATTCTGATATAAAATAACTGTATTTGAGTGCAGGGAAGTCAATATAACAGGTCCAAATATCATAATTAGGGAAAAAGTAATATCTGGCTCCTTAAAGGAATTTTATCTGTAACTAAAAGAAAATGAAAACCCCCTTTGTGTTCAGAGGAAAGGGTCCCTGCTGCTCAGGTAAAAATATTTTTCCCAGGCTTTTGTGCTTTAAATATTCATTTCCCAGTGCAGCTAGCACAATTAATTTCACCTTTAAAACTACATGCAAAATTGCTTTTGGTACAACCTGATTTATGTGACTGACTAGATCTGCATATTTAAAAAAATTTAAAGTGTGTTCAGTTATAATACCAGCTGTTATGTGTCCTCTCTGCATGCACACACACAGGCACACATTACTCAAGTTGAAAAGAGCAAATAAGACCTGTTTGGAAAAAGTCAGCATGATATTAAATGTATCTTCTTATGAAATACTTACCTACAGAACCTTGCAGTAAATACTTACATACAGAACCTTGCAGTAATATGTGAAGAGAACATGTATATCTGGGAAAACACAGGATATATTGGAACCTTTGCCATGTTTTTATTCTCTGCTTGCAAAGATTTATTTTAAATGTACAGAAATATTTCTGCAATATTTTAAAGCTTAAGAAATCTTTCAAGTATTTAAGAAATACAAATATCCTAGATAATAAATACAACATTTTCAGTTCCCAATACCATTACCTGAATTAATTTACCAAGGACACCTGGTATCTTGAGTATATGTTTGTATTTCACAGGCAAAATGAACTTTAAAAAGCAACTTTAGGGTCAGAACATACATTTACAATTAATTTCATTAATCCAGCAGAAAAATTCATCTGAGCTGTAAAAGGTAGACATCCTCCTTTCACTGCTCAATCTCCCCTCCTATTTGAATTACGTAGAAAAACCACTTCCTAAGGCAAATGAGCTCAGATTGTGCTTTCTTCACAATTTAGTTGTCTGGAGGACTGCATGTAGTCTTTCCTTCAGAGCAAGTTTCCAACCAATCTCCGGTTGTCATAGATCCACCTTGTATGGGTTCCGGCATTGACTTTCATTGCTATGACAAAATTCTTCACTTTGACCCAGACTCCATTTTGACTCAAGAATGCAGACAGTAAGTTAACACTGAGTAACAGAGCCCCAAAGCACCATCAGTGCTTACCTTCAAAGCCCGTTAGTGAGGGTGACAGCATAGATTCTTCTGTAATATTTAAAAAAAAATTAAAAGTTCTGGAACTTATTCTAAAATTTTCAATACACAGACGCTGTTTTCAGTTTTGTACTCTTCAATAAAAAAAAAAGTCAATAAACAAGAGTGATATTAGCAGAAAGCCACTGAGGTAGCTGGGGATAAAGCATTTGTGAGGAGAGGCTGGAGAACCAGGCCTGGTTCAGTCTGGAGAAGGGGCAGCTCCAGGGGTGCCTAAAAGCAGCCCCCAGTGCACACAATGATTTGCTGAGGAGCTGGGCTCTGCTCAGTAGGGCACAGAGGGAAGGTGGGGAGATGAGAAGTAGGGATTTGCCATAAGAAATGTTTTCCCTAGACTAAATTATTAGTAAAAACTCTTTGAAGTACTGGTTTGAACTAAATTTACTTCAGAAATATTTTTGTGACTTCTGTTATGTGAACTGTGAAAATAAGTTTCAGAAAATCCTCCAGATCCAGACTTACGAATGATTACTGACCATTAGACTCTAAAAATGCATATATTTGAAAATATGCACTTGTACATTTTATCACAAAGGAAGCAAAGCTTTTCTACGTGGCAGTCTAGGGAATATATACAATGACAGAATCCCTACTTGTTAGATAACTGAAAATATTAGAACATTGAAACTAAAACAAAACAAAAAGAATATGAAAAAATATTAATAGAATAGAATATTTCCAGTTGGAAGAGACCTGGAGTAATCATGTGGTACAACTCTAATCAATTCAGGGCTGAAAACATTGTCTAAATGCATCTTTGGCAGAAACTTTTAAAAATTAAAATTTGGGTTGAATTTTAAGATGAATATAAAGAAAACTCTATAAAAGAAAGATCATTTGGGCTAAAAAAAGACATAGGGTATTTCCGCTGTGATCATTAGAAAATTGCTTCTAAATCCAGCCAAGGGAGATTCATTTCTCTGGACAAGAGATGAATGGGATCCTTCTGCTTAAGGTTTTTAACCCCATACCACAAAACAGTGTTCATTGGCAGAGATTTCCCTAAATGTCTGATGAAGTTTTCAGTTTTGTGCCTGTACCTCACACATCAGGGAATTTTAAACTAGAAAAATAACTCCTATGGTAACTTGTGTTTGGGAGGTAAACAGACTCTTTTAAAGAAAGTTCATGGAAAAATAAGGTAGAGAAAAAAAATTAGGTACATTTTTCATTGAATCCATTGCTATCAAAAATGCAAAATAACGTCACAATTTTGTCCTGCAAATCTGATAGAGTTTGCTACCACTAGCTTGACTTTACAGAAGGCTAGCAATATTTATCTCCAAGATTAATAAAAAGCACTGATGTCTGTAACTTAAATTATTGGCCTCTACCCTGACAAGTATAAGATTCAGACTCCTTTACTAAATAGTCTTTTGACTGGTTCTAATAGTTTGTGCACATGCCACAGAAATCTCTCATAATAAAATATATTGTATTCACTGCATGTGACTGCTGTAGATTCAATCACAAGCCCATTTACAAATGTCTTCTGTGAGCAGCTGTAAAATTAGGTCAGCCGAGCGCTTACGACAAGCTACATCAGTCACACAGAACTTCAGCTGCTTCCCGCCACAAATCTGATTTACTTAGCTTCTTCATGTAGAAGCAGCATTTGATAAATAAGAGGTTTGGTGTTAACATGGCTTAAAATAGCCAGCCATAATTAATGTCAGCTTGTCATTAAAAGCACAGTTACTGATTACTCTTAAATGTAGTGCTATTAATACACTTAATCAAGATAAGGCCCATTAAAATCTATCAGAATTTTCCCTCACTTCTTTGGTTCAGCAGCAGACACTGCTAACTCACAAGATCTTTGTCTTTTCAAACTATCGAAGTGTTAAGCAAAAGACCTCTGGGTTTCATGACTGTGGCTGAAGCAATCAAAATTACAAATATGCACATTATCTGACCATGTTTACAAATTACTGCACTGGTCCTTTCTAACACTGAGGCCACCATGTGTTGCAGTCACTGTTTGTGTCTCCCTGATTAGTCAGTGCTCTCTGTAATAACCCTGGTAGCACTGAACATATGTTGTGGGAAAATCCTGTCAAGCAAAAAGCTAAGCTAATCTCATCTATCTTTGTCACTTTTAATACAAATGCTTACTTTTTCAGCTTCTTTTTTTTTTTTCTTTACAGGACAGTGGTAGATTTAAAATGTAGTACTTTGTCAAGCATTTTTACACCTGAATAAAATATTCTTTTGAACTTAAAATAACATTAATGGAATCATTATAAAATGACCAGTCTTGCTGCCCAATTTAAATTCAAGGCATAGACTAGGACAGATAATCATTAGCCATACTTAATTAAACAAGGCACATGTAACTGAGACACTGAGCTAGAAAGAAAAATGTGGTTTGCTACACATACCAATATCATTGCGTATGTATGTATTAAAGCATTTGTTGAAATTTACTATTACATATCAGAAGAAGTTGAATGCATCTGAACACTTCATTGGTTTTTATTCTTTTAAAGTTTCAAATCTCAAAGAACCTTCAATGATGCAGCCATTGCTGATATACCTGTGACCTGGAAATCACATGCAGAGATAGCTAGAGTGGAGACTAGAAATAAAATGCTGCCACAATTTTAATTTTTATTTTTTTTTTTTTTTTTTTTTTTTGCACAGGTGGTGCATCTCAGATATAATTTATATTTTATATAGAAAAAAATTGCCTTTTTTAAGGTCAATAACATTTTTTACACAGAAAACGTTTTCCAATAGTGCCTTTGTTGAAACATCGTCATAAATAATGCCACATCTCCTGACTTTCTAATAAGGAAAAAGGACAATTATACAGTAATGCACTGAATACACAAGCTCTTCATGTCTAACAGCCACTGCCTGATACTGAATCATCTGGTAGGGTCAACATTCTTCTAAATTAATTACAGCCATTTAGCAATAAGTGTAGTAGCCTACAATGTACTTTGCTCTGCCTGTACTGCCTGCATGGAAATGTTGCTGTTTCAGATGACTGTTACGCAATTCATTTTTGAACACACAGCTTACACTTCACTACCCTCTTATTATTCAAGTCATGCTTACAATTCATGAGAGACTGAGCTAAGACCAACAGACCCATACTCAACACTGATTTTATAATGCAGCTCAAGTCAAATGTCAATAATGAGGGTATAAGGAAAAAATCTAACATCCTCTGCTCCTCTAGAGCTGCTAAATTCTATAAGCAAGTAAATGTTCAACAGATGTTAAATGTGATTAGAGCGCTTGCTCACTGCTAATGTTTGTCAGTAAAGCAAATCTTATGAAAAGTTAAGATAAAAAACAAGTGCAAGGAATTACTCCTCTGTAAATCTCTCTCCCCTCCCTCTGACACCAGAGAGATCACATTTGACAGAGTTCCTGCCTCTGGAAGGGGGAGGGGCTTGAGTAGGAGCCTATCACTTAAATATTTCAAAGTTATAATTAAAATAATCAGAATAGACTTTAATGAGTAAAACTTAAATTGAAAAATAAGACTGGGCCAAGGTTTTTCAGAAAACATTCTAAGTATGCTGTCAAACAAACCAAAATAAATACTTAGAACCATCTGGACACAATCCTGTGCAATGTGCTCTAGGATGACCCTGCTTGCAGGGAGCTTGGACCAGATGACTTACTGTGATCCCTTCCAAAATAACGATTCTTTGACTCGGTGATTCTGTGAAATCCTAATTAGAATTTGAATAAAGTCACTCAAACAGGAATAATCACTTAATTTTTGATATTGGAAAGACCAGAATTTGGTGAATGTCTTAGCATGCAGCATTACACATCAGAGCTCTTTTGAAGGTGCCATGCCCTCAGCCTCAGCTGTGCCAGTGTATCCATGACCTTTTGGTGTGAAATCATCTCGCATTTCGAGCATGGACTGGGATGGATAGCTCATACTGGAGATGACTAACACACAGTGGTTACAGAAAAGTTGAGTAATTCAGTGCTCACAGACTACCCAGGCACACAGAGTTTAAGAAAATATGGGACCTTTAAATAAATAATGCCTGAGGGAAAACTGAATCTGTGTTCACAAAGCCTACTCTGTCTTTTGTCCTGTAATATATTTATACACATTTGTGCTTATGTCTGACAGCTTTCAAAAGAACCCCACATTTTTCCAGCCACTTCTCCCACTGTATAAAATAAGTGTCACAGTTCTTTGTTTTTCTCTAGATGAAGGTAGTTAGTTGGGAATTATTCACAGGCATGCTTATGTTATTCTGTATATCAACTCCACTGTGACATAACCAAAATTCTTCCTCTATGCAGACAAAGCCATAAACAGCCCATTAAAAAAAACCTACATGAAAATCACACAGGAAAATTTGCAATTGTACAATGTAATTAAGAGACATTTTATATTTTTAGTCATATTTTAAGTAGTATTTTTATACATAGAGAAACTAAGTAACTGAAGCCCACAGCAATAAAGCACAAGGACAGCATAAAATTAGATTTAAACAACCTTACACAGTGCAGGCTGAGCCAAAGACACATGTTTCATACATATTTTTGCAAAAAGGCAGAATTTGACTGCTACAGCAATTTATTCTTCATTATGGAAAAAGTGTCTGTAATGAATGTCACACAAAGCAAACTGAATGCTCTTTAAGGGAGGATCCTCAGCTTAAATTAATTACTTAGAAAACCTTTTCCACAAACACATTTTTGCTGCCTGCCAGCAATTTTAATGGCATATATCAATCTGATTCCAGACAAACACACTGAAAGGTTTCCCAAGCTTTAGTGATGTGTCGAAAATATAATTATTATTTTCAGAAGTACATTTTTTACATCTGTGCAGGGGCATCTCAAAATTTTATTTTAACTTTAATGGCTACAACTAATAATTACTACCTGCTTGCTAAGGTCGTTTCATAGGTCACTCATACCTAAGAAATCATTCTGATATTACTGCATGCATAAATCCTCCATTAAACTTTGTAGAGAAAATTAGAACCTTATTTTTAAAAGAAATATAGCTAGGATAAAAATGTAATTGTTTCAACTAGTTTATTTTAGAAAAACCTGTGAAACAATTCAGGTTATTCCCTATATTATTTTGGAGTTACACATCATTTTAAACTCCAGCATCACAATTTCTTTTCACTGTCAGAAGGTTATAGTGATTCTCTGTTCGTGTAGAGGTGGGATAATATTTCTCACAATTGCCCTATTCAGCCATGTATAAGTAATCAAAAATTACTTACAAAAATGTAGTCCAATCTACAAATCAAAATATATTATTTTAATGTGAGAAATCTCTTGAAATGTTCAGAAATTATCTGCTATTCATGTCTGCTTACCCCCTGGGGATGTCTAAAATGAATGCCAGTTGGAAATAGAATGAAGATACATTCATTTGTGATCCCATGACTAAAGTACTGTGTAGAAGCACAATTTTAAGTATGAATCATCAATACTTTTAAAAAGTGCACATTATATATGCCCCACTACCCAATTTAATTACACTTAATTTATTTTATAGATGAACATATTTTTCAGTGTCTCATACTGCCATAAATTGTGACTTAAGGAAGTAAAACAGTACCTCTAAGACCTTTGTACACTGAAACCACTCTTTCCTTCATATATGCAATAGCTTCTCTCATCCTCACTGAAAGGTGGTGTTCAGTTTTATCACCATAGAAGAAAAGGCTGGTAGTGCCTACTTTTGACTGCCTTTGACACCACAACTCTCTTAAAAACATTTAATTTCATGCAGAATGGTCTTCTTCTATTAGATTAAAGGTAACTGTTCAGACTTTTTCATAACATTTTTAAGCAAGCCTTCCAATATGACATTACCTAAATTGTTCATGTAGTCTTTGGAAACCTTGGTTACATACTTAATTTCAAACCACTGACAGTTTCTTTAATAAAGATTTTCTTTAAAGAGCAGACAGTCTATTTCTCAGCAAGCTTTTGTGCAATTAAACTTTCTAAAGAAATAACAAATGTCTCCTAGTAGATAAGCTTTATTTTTACTCTAATATCTTGTAACTGTATTTAGAAGGATTTTTACTAAGTGAGGAGTTCATGGGAAAAGATATTAGGATCTAGTATCTACATGCAAAGTGCAGACAAAGAAAGACAGATTTTCAGCTTTGTTGTGGGAAAGCTCATAAGAGAGGGAATACCTTTGCTTATTCAAACTATACTGTATTTCTTTTCTCCTGCCCCCATCCCAATGTCTCTTTGTAGTTTTGCACATCATACACATTCTGGTTGAGGGCTGTATCAGATCCAAGCACTGCTTTTCAGGCTGAAAGGGTATTAAACCCTGATTCATACAAAAAATGAGCTTCCTAGAACTATCTCTCAGGCTCCAAATCCACAAGTCACCACCTGCAGCCCAACAATATCTCACAAGGAGAGGAAGAATACTTTTCTTAACCCACCATCTCCTAGTTTTCTCCCACCCTCATATGTCAAGTGTGTATGATGACCTTCACTCACTTTCATTTCATTCTTTCTCCCTGAACATTACATACAAGTTGGTAACTCATCACAGCATCAAAAGGAAACAAAAGAATGAGTTTTTTTTTTTTTAGACTGGACAGGCAAATTAGATACTAATAGGAGGACAAAAGACAATTAGATAGTTGTGACACACAGTATATATAGTTTGGACTCAAATGGCATGTTTCACACTTGTCAAAAATTATTCTTCTGGGTATTTCCCCTTTTTTTTTTTTTACAAAGTTTTAAAAGGTTTCGTGAAGATTTTGAAAATTGTCACAGAAGATATCTAACACAGAGTTTAAAATAACTGTCCAACAAATAAAAATACAAAATGTGCACCTATTCCTATACATGTTTTCAAACAACTGGCAAAAGTTGCATCTAGGCAGTAAAGATGTTTCATTATTGACAATGAAAAACTTAACACACAGCTGATAATGCAGTAAACACACTTCTTTTCCTTGCCCTCCACTTACACTTAACAACTCAAATATTCCCCCTCTTATACTGGTCCTTTACAACAGGCAGGAAGACAGAATAAATCCTCTCACGTAAACCACCTTTATTCCTATGATTTCAAAGTACTCTTCAAAGTAGTTGTCCAATTCACCAACATATTTAAGCTCAGATCAGTTACTCTGCCTGGAGGTTCAGAAGAAAGCGTTGGCAAGTAAGAAAACACAGTAGGAAATACCTTTGCTAAGGCGTAAACCTTTGAAATTTCTGATACACCATTGCTATCAGCTGTCCTTTCTTATCACACTCCTCTTATAAAGATCTTCCTTGCTTCTGACATTTTCCAGACTCCAATGTCTCTGCTATCCAAACAGTTTAAAAAGTCATAAGGAGTGTACTGAGCAAAAATAAATTTGTAGATATTGATGTGTATTTTTGCATATATATATATATATATATATATATATATATAAGCAATACACATTTAAAATATATGTTAGTATTTTTGCTACCCTAGATTCTACGGAACTGTAAGGGAAAATTGGATAGCACATGAGTCCCTGATGCATATGGTTGAGTTACTTTACAGCATCACTACAATAAGGAATAATTGGTCTGCTGCATGTGTCTGTGATTTTTACCTAGAGTCTGCTTTTCCCTCCCTCTCTCATTCTCAGAAAGCTCCTGTTCCCCAGTAAGCTAGGTACAAGTTGAATTTAAGTTATCTCAAATCTTACCCTGAGTAAAGAAACACAAACCAGATTTCCCATAGAATATTTTACCAGGGAAAAAGTTCTTGTGAAGTGAAGGTCAGTGAACATAATGGATAGAGTCTAAGAAAGGAGAAATTTCCACTTGCAGTAAGCTTATAAAATAATTAGACCTTGACTATTTTTTCCTCTGCAGCCAACATAAAAAGAGTATGGATGTATTCATAGAGTTTGCTATGGCATCCTTGATAGAAGAATTTCTTTCCTCTCTTTCCCTGCATCAGATGCATCTTCATTAAACAGTGATCTTTTCTGAACATGTTATTACTTTTTCAGTCATGACAGAAACAGCGGTTGTGCTGTAAAGCTCTATTTTGTATTTAACAAACCATATAACCAGATCTGTTATTGTGTGTTTCTCTGTCTTTGAATCTATTCATGTGGAGGCATCCTTGAATTTAAAATTAGAGTAGAAGAGGCATCTTTTATATTTATTAAAGGCTGTCTTTTTCTTTGGCTTTTTTCACACACTGTTTTAACAGGGTATTAATTCTCAATAAGGAATTCAGCCACACACAGCAGAGATTAGATTGCGAAACCTAAGATAAGCCAGAAAACACACTCAAAAATTCAGGCTAAGAGATGACCCAAGGAAGACAGAGGATTGCAGTTTGGTGTGGTTATGTCACAAGCAACTGGAGAGAAAAAGCTCAGAAGTACCATGCTAATACAGATTGAATTTCAAAATTGCTACTGTTGTTTGCTGTAAGTACTTATATTCACTAAAAGCTTCCCAGACCATATTAATACCATTCTTGAAAGTTTAGCAGAAGCAATGTGTCTTTGTTTGAAAGACAAGTGTCTCTTAAGGAAGGCAGGAGCCTCCCCTGGAATGGAAAACGATAACCCCTCTCCCTCCGAATTATTATAAATTTGAAATCAAGAGGCTCTCAGGCAAAGATATGGAAATAGGAATAACAGTTCTTTACTAATATCTAAAACAAGGATAACAAATAACAACGTTAACCAACAAACAGGACCAGAAACCCAGTGGCAGCCTGCTCGGCTTCAGGCACCTTTTCCCTTCGGTGCAGTTCCAGTCACAGCCTGCAGGGGCGCTCTGGGTGTGGTGATTCCCCGGTGGCTGCAGGGGGCGCTCTGGCGTGAGCTCAGGTAGCACACGGCAATGGCGGCTGCCTGAGGCACGGAGGGATGGAGGAGAGCCTTTGTTTCACAAACCCTCAGGGATCACCTGGTGTCGGTGCTGCGGCAGGGTCCTCAGACACAGCGACCTGGGACAGCAGGAGGCCCCGCAGTGCAGAGGGAGCCCAGTTACAGTGTAGCAAAAACTCAGAGGGGTGCCGGAGGAGTGGGGGAGAGGCAGGCTGGTGGCAGCTCAGCTCCCTGTGGAGTAGGGGAAAAACTCACAGCAGAAAGACCAGCAGCTCTGTGCTGCTTTCTCAGTGGCCGTGGGTTCACCAGACAGCAGCTCCAACCGTCCGGCTCCGAGGGTCCCGAGCAAGAGAGTAACCCCACCCCCCGCCCTTGCTTTTTCCAGTTCCGATATTTCGCATTGTCTCTGCTTTCCGAGAGAGATTCCCTACCCCCCCCAACCCCCGCCCCCAGCCCTGTCAAGGAGAAGGGCCCTGGCCATGCACCTTTGTTCTCTTAAGTACCCAGTCTTTAGTTCCCTAGCAACCCATGGGAGAAAAATTCCTGAAGAAAAAAACCAAAAAAAACTAGATCGAAAACCCCAACACAATGGTTCATTCCCTTGCCCATTAAAAAAAAAAAAAAAATACACTCTAAGGAGATTGCAGAAATGTTTTCCTTTATTTTAGAGGGATGGAGCACTTCTCCTGTTAAGACAGGCTGAGGGAACTGGGGCTACTTAAACCAGGAAAAAACGTTCCTGGGAGATCATTTAGCATCTCCCAGTACCTGAAGGGTGCTTAGAAGAAGTCTGGAGTCTTTTTACAAGGGCATGTAGGACAGGATGATGGGGAAAGCTGAAAACTTTAGGTGAGATATAAGGAAGAAATTCTTTTCTGTGAGAGTGGTGAGGCTCTGGAACAGGCTGTGCAGAGAAACTGTGGATGCCCCATCCCTGGAAGTGTCTGAGTTGGATGGCGCTGTGAACATTCTGGTCTAGTGAGAGGTGCCCATGCCAGGGGAGTTGAAACCAGGTGATCCTTAATGTCCCTTCCAACCCAAAGTGTTGGATGATTCAGTGATTTACAGCACAAGAGAGAATAGGAAATTCCAGGTTTCTATGTCCATTCTTAAAGGTTATTAAAAAATTCTTCATCAGCTTGCCTGATATCCTAGGAAAAAGTCTATCAGTTTCACCCTATGGCAAGAGAAGCTAGAAAGATTAAGGAAATTTCATTTAATTATTGTAGTTGAAGAGAGCTGTTGAAAGATAGAGAATATCCTAAGAGCTTAACTGTAACAGCTTTAGATTGACATCACATCATTTTCTCTCACATAACTTTCCCCTTGCTTTAAAAACAGATATAATGTTTTATTAACTGATTTAACTGTAACTATTTAAAGTATTTCTAACATTTTCACATGCAGAAGATTAAGAAATGTGAACTATAAGAAAGCGCTAAAACGTAGGCTGTTTAAGTATTGAATAAATGTATGTCTCTTTAAAAAAGGGAAAAAATAAAAGAGATGTTGTCTTTCCTTTTGTTCGATACCTATTCCAGTTAAATTAAAAAAAAAAAAAAAGCTTTGCTGTTGCTTCTTGATTTGCTGTTTCTGATAAACACCAAAGGAATAATTACAGTCTGTGCTTTTGAAAAACCTCTTTAATTCACTACTACAGTCACTCTTGGCTGATGGTGGTTTTAATGCAATTGGCATGATCTTGCAACCTGTCAACCTCAAACTCTCAACATTAAGTCAACAAAACTACATAGATAAGATGATGCATTAAAACACAACCTTTTACAATGTCAAGGCTGGAGTTAAGAGGCAGATTCTAGAAACTAATTGTTCTTGAATGTATATGCATGCAATTGGCTGCTGTTAACAGTGATGTTTGTGCAGCAAGCTATTACAGATTGTTTTCCTCAAAATGAAAATAGGGGTAATACAAGAGTCATCTTCCTGGCAACTCAAAACACTGTTTCTCTGACTCTACCTCAATAAAAGAAAATGTTCTGTGCTTCAAAAAATGTTCTGTTTGATGTAAATGGCAGGGAGTTGTGTTGAGTTTTATTGGTTATACTTTAAAATTAACCATCTCTTCAAAAATATTTCAGGTTTTGTTCCCCCCTTCCACAATTATTCAACCAACTGTATTCACCTCAATTTAATAATGTTTGCATCTAATTTGTTTGGTTCCTTTCAATTCATAAAGTCTCATATGAAGGATTTCACTTGGTCTTCTGAGTCATAATCAATAGTAATAATTATAATATAATTATTTGCTAAAGTACTGAAGGCAGGGAATGAGTTTCTTTGGTATTTTTCCCCCATTTTTCTCTTTTTTTCTTTCTTGTTAGCATGATTGTCTGTGTGAAACAGCAGAAAGCTTTTCTGAAAGCCTCCCAGTTTTTGACCTGTCTTGAATCTGTCTCACTTGGCTACAGATGGCCTATCAAATCCATCAAGTCCTGATTGGAATAGATTACTAAATTGTAGGAGCACTGGGATTAGGCCCATCTGTCTGCAGGAAGCTCTGTAACCATGATGAGAGGTTATTGTTGCCTGGGAGATGAAAAGCAGCAAACCATGCTGCACTAAAGGATCAACCAAGGCTTTCCATAAAGTAAAGGAGATGGAAAAGCAATCCTATTATGTTGAATCCTGTGAACACCAGCAGGGTGCTGTAAATATTCTTGAAATACTGCTTCAATGGACATACATCTTTTTAGGATGTTCTGTGAGAAAGAGAGGTTTAAATACAAGCCAAATTTTTCTCTTTCATTGTAAGAGGATGTCATCACAGTTTAAGAGAGCTGGAAATTTTGGCTTCCAGGCTGAATGTCTGCTTGATTGCTAGCAGTCTCAAAGTTGAGCAGCTGAACTAGGATGAAAGTAAAGGTTAGCCCTGTCCTACCTGCCAAAGTCAAGTTTAACTAGACCGTAGAAATATTTGATAAGTGAATTGACCACAATTCACAATTAATTTCCTAATTTGAAATTTTCTGTTTTCTTAAGTTAGACCTCTGAAAATACCAAAAACATACTTGCAGGTAATGCTGAGAGTCTCCTGACTTCATTCTATTGCATTTTAGAGTTTTCATCACATTTCAGTTGTTGTCTGAAACAAACCAAAATTCTTAGAAAGGTTTTCACTGAAAAACTTGAACTGCCCCAAGACTTACAAACCAAGGAGGCATGAAGAGACCTTTAAAAGTTTGCATGGAACATAAGAAACTCTAGTTCAAGTTTCTATCGTGCCTTCTTCACCAGAGAGTTCTGGAAGGAAAAGTCATGCTCTTGCACTCATCAGAAGGCATTCAGAGCAGGGGTCCATTTGGGGATAAAATCTCAGGAGTGGGTAAATTTTCAGAGTGGGGTGCCAACAGCATTCGTTTGTTTCCTCTCCCTTGCTCTCTGCCTCAACAATCCCACCAGCCAGAGAGATCTGATGACCCTCCAACAAAAACTCTCATGGTATTATGATATTTTAGTTCTCTCACATAGTTCATTTAGAAGTTCAGGAGTAAAAAAAAAAAAAAAAAAAAAAAAAAAAAAAAAAAAAAAAAAAAGGAGAAAAAAAGGTGCTTTGGGATTTTTTTTTTACTTTAAGTTTAGTTAGGATTTTTTTTCTTAATTTAGGCAGTACTTTTTCCCTAAGAGATAATGTAACTTACCATTCTTTTCAGCAGTACCAGGACTTAATCTCTACATAGAAATTCCTCTATTTGTACTTTAAAATTTTAATTTCTATAGACCCAAATATAACTACATTATTTTTTTCGATAACAGTGTATATGTGTGTTATAAAGATTGTTGGGGTTTTATAAGAAAAAGAATAAGGTATAAGAAATTTTGGGGGTTTTCTTAAAAGATAAAAGCAAAAGAGCTTTATAAATTTGCCTTTGAGAGTACTTTAATGAAGACTGATTTTATGCCATTACTTAGGACAAATTGCGTCCATAAATTCTATTGCTGAATTCTAAGAAAATGTAAAAAGAAAGGAAAAAATAGATGTACTTAAACTGCTCATTAGATCTTACATATTCCCTCAGATTCCTCACCCAAAATTTGAGGTTGAGATTACATCTGCTATTATTATTATTTTTCCCTTTCCGCCAGTTAGCTATTTTTTAGAATGCAGCTAAAATTTCATGTTTTTATTTTTACACATTCATGTTTGATATTTGTAGATTAAAAACATAAAGTATATAAAAGCTATGTTCTAAGCTTTTAAATATTTTTTAAATTTTAAATTAGAATAACATTTCCCCGTTTTGGAGTGAGGGATACACAGGGTAAAAAATAACCAGTGAACCATCAGTAATGCTTTAGGCAAGAGTGCATTGAGATGTTGACATAAGCTGTATAGAAACAATACTTTAATTGTGTCTCTTTTATAATATAACATGAATAAAAGTTTTTTTACTGGTGAAAAAATTTGTGAGACCCACAGAGAAAAAAAATTTCTCAAATAGCATGGGCTACTAAGGAAAATGTTACAAACATTTGTAAACAAAGCAGTTTTATTCTTCCCTCTGAATATGCCTGTTGTAGTCAGATCACCTCTCCTGCTGCAGAATGCATGTAGGATGGTCAGGAGGACCCAGAAAACAAAGGTTTTATTGTGAAATTGGGAATTTTCTGAATTAGGAAATTTAGAAATACTGAAAAGTTTCCTTCTTTTCGGAAAAAACTTTGCACTTTGGCAGTGAGAGGGTGGACCAAGAGGAAGATAGGGGTTAATTCTTGAAACACACAAAAAGGCTGAAGCAGAAAAAATAGGAAGGTTTAGCAGTTAAACATCCCATTCCCTCAAGTTTTCCAAGTGATTGCATGTCAAGCTTCCAAACAAGAGTTACTGCCACTGAAAATTAGAATCTGCAAGTAATACTTTTACTTCTTCACCTGAAGTACTGGAATAATATACATTGTCTTCACTGAAGACAGTAAAAATTTGTATGTGTTTATATACAGTATAAATTGGGATAGAAATATTAGAATTTTCTGGGTTCTGACAGTAACCTTGGGGCAGGGTCCCAAAGCTATCAGAGGCAGCAGAGGAGCAGTGTCTGTTCCAGCACACCTCTCCAATGTCCTTGGAAAAAGCCAAGTAAGATAAGGAACAGAAATTTTTATATCTTAATTTCTAGTTGGTGATATGACAATTAATGATGTGGTTTTTCATCCAGATTTCAAATTCTGAAATATTGAAACCTATAGTCAAAACTGTGAACATGTCATCCTTCCACACTGTGAAAGATTTCTACCTTACAATAACAGGATATATGTTATGGCATTATTTTCCCTACTTCTTTTAGTTAAAAGATTTTAGACAGAGGTTCCTAATATGATATAGTGGATACATGATAAAATCACTTTATAAATAGTGTTCTGCAAGTGTTTGTGTTAAGAAGAAAAATGGAAGCAAAATGTCACATCCTAAATGTTTTGCAGAAATCTTTAAATAATTAATGTCTGTGAAAAATCAAATATTGGTATCTTCTTTTTTCCTATGCCTACTTCTCTCACAATCTAATGTGTATTGTACTTTGTCTATTATGTCTGCCTTTCATTTTGGTCAGAGCCTTTAATCCTCCACTTCTTATATAAAATGCCATAACCATATTGATTGACACGTGTGTATAATTGTGGCTTCAGTAGTGGAGTATGTTTTACAGTTGCAAAAAATGCACAACCTTGAAAATAAAGAAGTTGTGCCCTTTCTCTGGGATAAAAGGATCATATCAAATTGGTTCGTTTCCTTGCCAGAATGAAATAAAAGGCTTCTGCTAACAAAGAACACTTCCCAAAAGGCTGCTGGATGAAGTCTCTTTAGATAATACTGCACCAATGAGAAAATCAAACGAGGTAAAAGCAGAATTTTAGGATATGTTCCCCTTTTAACCTCATTCGATATTCAGTCATGTATGGAAAAGATAAAATAGAAGAAAGAAACAACTATGTGTTTTTGCCAATATTTAGAAAAATTAAGGTTTTTGTAAAACAAGTAAGTTGAACAAGAAAGACATGTTGGATCCTCCTAATTAAATATTTTGCACCTCAGCCTCTGTTACTTCAGTTCTAATTGCTTTCATGGACAATAACATTTAAATGTAATCCTCACTCTCTTACTCTGGGTTAGTGGTGAATTCTGTTTTATACAAATGCCTTATGGCTGGTGAAGGGTCATAAAGAGAAGAAAGAGATTCAAAGGCATGATGCAAGTTCAGGTTTCTGTGGTGGGGGAGGAGCTGTGGTTTAGACATCTCGTTCATTGCTGACACAGACATGTGCAATAGCAGGCTGCTCCTTCTGTTACATGCTGGGCAATACTGGCAGGCAGAGACGCTCCAGCTCAGAGTGTAAATGCCAGGGCAATCAGGCATCATGCATAGACATACACCCTGGCTAATCAGGAGTATCAGAATACATCCATACCCTCCAAGGGTTGCACTCATGGACTTTGTAAGAAAAGCACCCGGGAATGTGGAACTAAGCACATTCCCTGTCTCCAAACAAGCAAGGGAACAGTTATTATTACCCCACCAGTACTGGCACCCTCTACTTCTTTTTCTCAGCCACTTATGAAGTTCCTCAGCCTTCCTTCTCTTTGAAAATGTCTATTACTGAGAAGAAGAATTGTTCCTAATGGATAGGGAATTGCTACACCTTTTCCCCTATGTGTTAGTTTAGCATAGCCTGTTTTTTTGGTGGGAGTGGGGGAAGCCACAGAGGCAGCTTCTGAGAGAAACTGCTTGAAGCTTCTACCATGTCCAGCAGAGCCAAATCCCTGACAGCTCTGAAGATAGGCATACTTCTGGCTGTTGGAGTTTGGATCTAGTTTTTTTGGTTTTTTTCCTCAGGAATTTTTCTCCCATGGGTTGCTAAGGGACTAATGACTGGGCTAATGGCTGAGTACTTAAGAGAACAAAGCACAAGGCTAGGGCCTTTCTCCTTGGCAGGGTGGGGCAGAATCCCTCTCACCAAAGCAGAGCCTGACAACACGAGATTTTGGAGACTGAAAAAGCAAGGGCAGGGGGAGGTCGCTCTCTTGCTCAGGACCCTCAGAGCTGGATGGTCGGAGCTGCTGTCTGCTGAACCCACGGCCACTGGGAAGCCAGGACGGAGCTGCCGGTCTGTCTGCTGTGAGTTTTTGCCTTTACCCTCATTGGGAGCTGCCTGCCACCAGCCTGTCTCTCCCCCACGCCTCTCCGAGTTTTTTACTACATTGTAACTGGGCTCCCTCTGCACTCCGGGACCTCTTGCCGTCCCAGCTCCCTGTGTCCCAGGATCCTGCTGCGGCACCGACACCAGCTGCCCCCCGAGGGTCTGTGGAACAAAGACTCTACCCCATCCCTCTCTGCCTCGGGCAGCCGCCATTGCCGTGTGCTACCTGAGCTCACGCCAGAGCGCCCCCTGCAGGCACCGGGGAATCACCACACCCAGAGCGCCCCTGCAGGCTGTGACTGGAACTGCACCGAAGGGAAAAGGTGCCTGAAGCCGAGCAGGCTGCCACTGGGTTTCTGGTCCTGTTTGTTGGTTAATGCCATAGCTGTTGTTATTTGTTATCTTTGTTTTAGATATTAGTAAAGAACTGTTATTCCTATTCCCATGTCTTTGCCTAAGAGCCTCTTGATTTCAAATTTATAATAATTCGGAGGGAGAGGGTTTACAGTTTCCCATTCCAAGGGAGACTCCTGCCTTCCTTAACAGACACCTGTCTTTCAAACAAAGACATAGCCCAATTAGAGAAGTTGGTAACACCTCTGTGATGACACATTTAAGAAGGAAAAAGAAACCACACACACATGGGGTGACGAGGCAGCTGCTGGGGGCCATCTTGGCGTGGCCAGAGCCATGAGGCCAGCACCGCAGCAGGGGCCACGCAGCCAGCAGTGAGGGGCACAGTGAGAAATTCCCCAATGTGGAGCCCAGATGAGATCAGTCTTTCAGCACTGTGAAGTCTCACAGAAATCTTTGAACTGATGGAATTTGTTGACAATAGTACTTACGAGCAGAAATTTGTTCCCCTCTTAATCAGAGAAAGAGGAGGAAGTGAGGACGTGAGGAGAACAACATGGCGACACTAAGGTCAGTGAAGGGAAGGAGGGAGAACAGGTGCTCTAAACATTGGAGCTGGAATTCTTCTGCAAGCTGTGATGAGGACTATAATACAATAAACTGTTTCCCTGTAATTCATGAAGTGCATGGAGGGATGCAGAGATTCACTTGCAGCCTATGAGAAAAGGTGCTCACGCTGGAGTGAGTGGATGCTAAAAAGCCATGATCTAGTGGGAAACGCAAAGACACGACGCTTGCTTCCAGAGATAAAGAGAGCCCTTGCTTCCAAATTAGAGCAGCTCATCCCTAAAAGGCTACATCTCATGAACTAAAATTACCCACACCATGCAGTTTGGGAAGACTCTTTTGCCCATGGGAGGGTCCCACGTTACAGCAGGTCAGGTGGGACTGCTAGTTGTGAAAATTAGAACCACGCTTGAAAAGTTCCAAGAGAATTGTCTCCCATGGGAAGGACCCCACGATGTAGCAGAAAAGATTCCTCTCCCTAAGCGAAATGCAGATAGATTTTGAGTGAAGACCGACCAAAACTCCCACACCCTGTCTCCCTGTGTTAGCGTAGAAAAAAACATAATCACAGAATGATTAGATGGGTGCTTTAATGAAGGGCCCTTGGAGCCAGGGGTCGTGTCGGACCTCAAATCAGGCTCCACCTTGGGTCCAAAAAATGGTGATATTTATACTACAATCAGCCTATGATCATCAGTTAATCATTAATTCAACACTACTCTCTTGGATACATTGTCTTCACTCAAGCATGAGTTTCAGCTTCGATACCGTTGCTATTGCATGTATTGCTTTTACCTAAACATGAGTTTCAGCCCTCCTTTCCTACTACCCTCTAAGCAGTCATCTCATTCATTTTGTCATAAGCAATTGTTACAGAAAAAGCACACAAGTACAACGGTTTCTATAACTGCACTTTAACCTAACAAAGACAACACCTAAGGCCTACCTTAAGGCCTACGAGGCCTATTGTTCCCACAACCTAAAACTACTACAAACCCAAAATCATTCTGACCCCTACGCTATCATTTCCCACTTTGAAAGTATTTTCACTTTATAGGTGTAAATGCTTTCACTCAGTATAGTCCTTTGTTTCTGAATTTCTACTGGATGTTCGTCTTCAAATCCTGGGTTGTCATTAGCATTGTCCTGGATGCTGTCACGACTTGAGAAATTTGAGGATAACGAAGGTGGTGAAGCCTTGCTTCGTGTCAGTGTTTGCATGATTCTTCGGTTCCAGGATGTTTTCTTCTGTATTTCTCTTTTTAATATGCTGTAAACTAACCAAATTACTAGGAACATAGCTAATAAGATTATCATATTTTCAATGGGAGATTTAACCCATGAACTCACATTCCACCCTAACCCTTTGAAAACTTTATCTAACCAGCTTGTAGTCATGTCTTTTTGTTCATCTTGTGCCTCATGTTCTATGTGCTTTAACTGACTAATATCATGCTCTACATCAGCAGTTACATTTGGGATGTGGAAGCAGCAATGATCAACTTGTTCTTTTAAAAATCCACACATTTTATGTTCTTTCAGGAGTAATATATCTAAGGCCAATCGATTTTGTAAAGTCATTTTGGTAGTAGCTTGTGATCGTGTGTTTAGTTCCTTGAATCTTTCTCCAGTAACCCTTGCTAGCCTTTCTACCTGACCAGTAAGTTTGTACATCATTTCTTTGTTTTGGTAATTTGCTACAGGGCCGAACAGAGATTCTAGAGCCCACCTAAGCTTTACTCTACTAGAGGGTTCTTGCCAGGTTTCATTCTGGTTTTCATCATTTCAAATTTCTCGCCGTGTTCTTATTTGCAAAAGCTCACGTTTTCTGTGAAATGGGGACTTTTTCCAAATTGGGCATAAAGTAGGGAGACCTAAAGTAAATTCTCTTACCTTTCCGTCGACAGGCAGATGGGTTGTCCAGGTACCATCACTCGTGGCCCAGACAAATTGTCCTGGGCTGCAAATTGAACTTTTACTGCATCCCACTATTATTCTATGATTTATGTGACCTTGTTTATGTTTGATTCTTCTACAGGCACAACTAGGCTGCATGGCCACTCCCAGTGCCGGCACCTGTTTTATTTCTACATCATCAGATGTGTAATCATAAGTTTTGTTACATGCCCACCAACTTACTTTATCTGCCCGCATTCTGCTACTAGTGGCAATGTTCATGACCGCCAAGTCAGTGCCATTTACAGGACCTTCTCATTTTAGACACGAAGGGGTGCTGGCCATATACTGGAATTTTTGAAGTATACTCATGGACCATGCACTGTCCCAGGGTTCCGTCTGATCTTTCCTATCTTTTGCTCCACATTTCCATACAAGGATAGTCTCTGTGACATTTTCCTCGGCCTTTTTATAGGATGGTAAAAAGCACTGCCATTCTGCAAGGTCAGGATCTTCAATCCACTCCTCTATGATTTGTCTTACTCTCTCATGACTTAAGAAACAGTCCTGTTACCTCAAAGGCCTCATCCACTCCCCAACTACCTTCCAAATGTCTTTGACTACTTGCCTGGACTCGGGTACCTGTTCACATGCAATTGTTTTATTGTTTGGTATTTTGGGCAATTTTGACGTTATGATTCCCCAGTTTATTGTGTCCCCTGCTGCTTTTGGTATTGGCAGACAGGCAGTTATTCTACTGGTGTTTTGCATTTTGGCAAAGTCTCTGATTAGTCCAGTAATCAAATTTTCAGCTTGATTTGCACTGGGGCCTTTTATCACTTGTGGTTTTGCCTGCACCTCTCTCTTCATTCTAGAATGAAGAGTGGTTAGTTGATTTTCTTGCATTCCACATCCTAAAGCAAAATCAATCTCAACTGGTAACATTAATGCCCATAAAATGAGCATTGGCACATGTACTAAAACCATTTTTAAAGATTTAAACATGTCTTATCTGCAGTTTCATTGGTCTCACAGGTTGCACAGTCTACAGTCTAGGGTAGATTTTCTTCACTCATGTATAATGTATCCAAGGCTTCACTCCAGCTACTTTGACTGCTGTAAAAGTGGTCAGCAGCACTTGATGGGGTCCACTCCACCTTTCTTTCAGCGGTTCTTTGTTCCAAGTTTTGATGTACACTTCATCTCCTGGAAGAATGTCATGAACTGGATTTTTGAGAGTCAGCGGCCTATTCCACATGAGGGCACTCTAAAGCCGAGCTAAAGTTTTCCCAAGAGATAAAACATAATTATATACATCTTGTTTCCCTGTGATATGGATGTTTGGGTTGGGCTCAGGAGATTCATATGGTTTCCCATATAATATCTCATAAGGGCTTACAGACATTCCACTTCTTGGTTTCACCCTAATTCTCAGAAGTGCTACAGGTAAAGCTTGTGGCCACTCCAGTTTGGCTTCCTGGCATATTTTGCTGTTTTGTCTCTTTAGTGTCTGATTCATCCTCTTTACCTGTCCACTTGGTTGTGGTCTCCATGGTGTGTGGAGGCCCCAAGCTATCCCCAGTAACCTCCTCACTTCTCTTACCACGGTAGCTACAAAGTGTGGGCCCCTGTCTGAGGATATTCTTAGAGGCACTCCAAACTTGGGAATGATCTCTTGCAGTAGCCACTTTACTGTTTCTTTTGCCTGCTTGGTGTGATAGGGAAGGGCTTCCGGCCAACCTGAAAATGTGTCAGCCTTCTCTTACAGATACTTGTACCCTCAAGTTTTTGGTAATTCTATGAAACCTACTTGCCAATAATCTCTTGGTTCTATCCCCACTCGAAGTCTCCCTAGTCATCTAGCTACTGGATTGTTTTTCAAGCAAATTTCACATTTTGACATTATTGATTTTGCCATTGTTAGCATTCGTACTGAGATTACACTTCATTTTAGCAATTTTACCAATGCTTCTGCTCCCCAGTGACACTTGTGTTTCATCTGTAGGACTTCGCTCGTTATCAAGGGGGGTAGCACTATTTGTCCTTGTGTAGTTACATACCACCCTTCTGAATTCTTCTGTGCATTTAACAGACGTCCCAGCTTCTCATCTTCTATTGCATATTTTGGTTCTGAAGGTAGATTGAATTGAGATACATTAAGTTTTGGGGGTATCAATGCCATTGCTATTTGCAACTCTCAAGAAACCTGTCGAACTGTCCAGTCTGCCTTTCAATTGCCCTCACAGATCTTGGTGTTCCCTGATTGATGTGCTTTGCAGTGTATAATTGCTACTTATTCGGGTTTTTGTACCACTTTTATCAATTGCAGAACTGCATCTTAATGTTTAATATGTGTTCCCTGGGAGGATAGCAACCTTCTCTTTTTCTACAGTGCCCCATGTACATGGATGATCTCGAAAGCATATTTGGAGTCAGTCCAAACATTTACCTTCTTCCCTTCACTCAATTCTAGTGCTCTGGTTAAGGCCACTAGTTCTGCCCTCTGGGCAGATGTATTTGGTGGTAATGCTTTTGCTTCTATTACGGTACTGATTGTTTTTACTGCATATCCAGCGTATCTGGTCTCATTTTCTATGAAGCTGCTTCCATCTGTGCATAACTCTTGGTCCAGTTGCTCCAGCGGGACGTCTTTCAGGTCTTTTCTTGCTGAGTAGGTGTATTCTATTACCTCTATGCAGTCATGCTCTAGTGGGCCTTCCTCAGCTGTAGTACCTAGGAACAAGGCTGGATTCAAAAGGTTAGTTGTCTTTAGTGTGACATCATCCTGCTCAGTCAGGATTACTTGGAATTTTATCATCCTGCTTGGAGATAGCTAATGGCCCCCCTTTTGCTTTAAAACAGTGGTGACCATGTGCGGCACATAGACATCCATGTGTCTTCCCATTGTGAGCTTATGGGCTTCTTGTATCAGTATCACAGTGGCTGCAACTGCTCTCAGACATGCAGGCCACCCGGCACTTACATTGTTCAGCTGTTTGGAGAAATAGCCTACCGGCCTTTTCCAGCTCCCCAGACACTGGGTCAGGACTCCCAGTGCCAGGCATTGCCTTTCATGTACAAACAGTTGAAAGTCCTTGGACAAATGAGGTAATCTTAACACCAGAGCCATTGTCACTGCTTCTTTCGATTTCAGGTAGGCTTCTTTCTGTGCTTTGCCTCAGCTGAACAGCTGCATCTTCTGGGCTTCATACAGGGGTTTGGCAATGAGTCCATAGTGTATGATCCACAGGCGGTACCATCCTGCCATCCCCAAGAAGACCCACAGCTCGTGGAGATTCCGGGGCTCTGGAATAGCACAAATAGCTTGGATACGGTTAGTACCTAATTTTCTTTGTCTTTGTGAAATTTCACATCCCAGGTAAATTACAGTCTGTTGGGCAATTTGTGCTTTTCCTTTGGATACTTTGTATCCTCCCACGCCCAGTGAGTTTAAGATCTCAATTGTTACCTTTATGCAGGTTCCTTTTTCTTCTGTTGCTATTTGTATATCATCGATGTATTGTAGCAAAAGGTATTGATCTCTCGGTACCTGCCCTTGGTTGGTCCAGATCTCCAGCTCCTTTGCCAGTTGTTTCCCAAATAGGGTAGGGGAGTTTTTATAACCCATTGGAAGATGAGTCCAAGCAAGCTGGGTCTTCCTTCCATTTTCTGGATTTTCCCATTCAAAGGCAAACAGCTTTCTGCTTTCTTTGTCAAGGGGGATGCAGAAAAAGGCATCTTTTAAATCAATTACAGTAAACCACTTATATATCTCCTTTACGGATGCTAACAATGTATAGGGAATAGCAACTATGGGGTATATTTCTTTAGTTATTTCATTTATTGCCTTTAGGTCCTGTACTAACTTGTAATTCTCGTTGGGTTTCTTCACCGGAAATATTGGTGTGTTATATTCTGATTCACATTCCTCTAAAATCTGATATTTTAGAAATTTATCAATAGTCTTTGCTATTCCCTGCTGTGCCTCTGGTTTTATAGGGTATTGTTTCATTTGCATGGTTTTTGCTCCTTCTGTTAGCTCTACATTGACTGGTTGTGCAAACTTAGATTTTCTGGGTATCTCTGTTTCCCATACTGAGAGTATTACTGCATCTTCTACTTCCTTAGGGATTCCTGCGACTGGTTTCTCTTTTATCATTAGAATTTTTCCCATGTTTGACTCTGGTATTTTCATTAACAATTCCCCATTCTCAAAAGTTATTACTGCATCAAGCTTTGCTAGTAAATCCCTGCCCAGGAGGGGAATTGGGCATTCAGGGACATACAAGAATTAATGAGTTAACACTTTGTTCTTAAAGCACAAATCTAGGAGTTGCAGGAATGGCCGATTTTTCTCCTTTCCTGTGGCCCCAACTATTGTGGTGGATCTGCTCCCGGTCTGCCTCTCTAGATCATTTAAAACTGAATGGGTAGCCTCAGTGTCAACCAAAAATTTCACAGCCTTTTCCCCAAGTTGTATAGTTACTAAAGGCTCTTGCGATATAACTGGCCCTGTTCCAGAATATAATACCATCACCTTGGCAATGTCTTCTTGCTGGAACTGGTGACCTTGGTCAAACCGGTCTGGGCAGTAGTCTGGGTGGTAGCCTGGGCGGCTTGGGCATTCCTGTTTCCAATGCTCAGGGAGATGGCAATAAGCACATTCATTAAAAGTCAATGGTCTCCTGCGGCCTCTCCCAAACCTGCTTCTCCCCGCTCCTCTGCCTCGGCCCTCTCTAGTACCTCCCCTTGAATTCCCTTGTAACACTGCCAAGAGATGACCCTGCTTTTTATTAATTTTCTTGTCCCTGTTATTGTAAACTTTCCAAGCCACCTCAAGTAATTTGTCCAAATTCCTTAACTCTTCCCCTTCCAGTTTCTGTAACTTCTTTCTAATATCATCCTGTGATTGACCAAGAAAGATAAAAAAGCAAGTTGAACTTTAGCTTGTTCTGTGTCTACCTGTAGGTCAGTGTATTCCCTGGCTGCCTCTTTGAGTCTCTCTAAAAATGCTGTGGGAGATTCCTCCTTCTCCTGCCTGATTTCATATAACTTAGCCCAATTCATAGTCTTAGGTACAGCATTTTGAACTCCTATTTGTACCCACTCTTGATATCTCCTTAGATTCCTCATGTCAAGGGGGTTGTTAGGGTTCCACAATGGATCCTCAGAGGGAAAATTATTATCTAGAGTCCTTGTCACCAGTCCCTGACGGATATCTTCCCTTGCCCAGTCCTTCCTTGCCCTAAACACCATCTCCTTCTCACTAGAGTCCATTAGGGTATTTAATATCACTTGGATGTCATCCCACTCTGGATTCTGAGTTTTCATAATCATTTTCACCACTCTGTCTACCTTATCAGGATTCTCTCTGTAAGTCCCGGCTGACTGTTTCCATATTACTAGGTCACCGGGAGAGAATGGTACTTTTACAAAAACTGGCCCTTCCACCCCCACCCTTTGTCTTAAAGGAGCAATTGCAGTTTTCTTCCGTTTGTCTGCTCTCGACAGACCCCTCCCCATCCTGGGCCAACTTGGGGCTAATCGGGAGTGTGTCTGGTCGGCTATTGGTCCATCCTCATCACTTTTACTGCTATCAACTCCTTCTGCACCCCTTCCCCCGTACCCCTGTACTGTAACTAAACTTTGGTTAGTTCTGGGAAATACAGTGGTGTCATGGTCAGGTGTATGGGGAAGGGGAGAACATTCTTGGGAATCCGAGGGAGGTGTAGGTGGGAAAGGGGTATCAGGGGTTGGTGGGAGAGGTGGGTATAGTGGTGGGTATTGATGGGCAGGTGGAGATGGGGAAGGGGGGTTCATGTGAGCAGGAAGGGTAAGTGGGTCAGTTACAAAGGAAGGAGTAGATGGATTAGGTGAAATAGGGCCAGATGAAGTAGGGCTAGGTCCTTTTGATGTTGCGGGAGCTACCAACAAGTCACCCTTCATGTCATCTTTCCGAGTTAAACTTTCATTCACTACCAGGTTTTCTATGCAACGTTTCCCCTGAACACATGCCACACATTTATCATTGTTAGGTACTGTAGTAACTGTTAAGCCTCCCTCCACCAGCCACTCTGGTTCTTCCTGTAAACAGAAAAACAAATCAACATAAGGCATTTCATCCAATTTTCCTTCCTGCTTACAAAACAACAATAAGTGAGAAATCAAGTCAGATTGCAAAGTCCGATTTTCTGGCCACCTTTTCCCATCGCGCAAAGCATATATTGGCCACTGAATGTTACAATAATCAATAAGCTTATCCTTACGTAATACTGGACCAAAATTACCTTGTTTCCAGTGTGCCAACACCCCAAAGGAGAAGCACATGGTATAGGAGCATTGCCACTGAAAATCCCTTTTAGCTTCTCCATATTACTACTACAAAAAATCTCCACTGCCGACCCTGTAATGCTTTCATAATTGACTTACGGATGGCGTCTAGGCATTTACCAGGAATTCCTTAGCCCAACCAAGCGTAGCTTTCACTGCGGCTTACAGGCAGGCACCAGACCAGAAATAAAGCACCTTACCTCTCCAGGGGACATTGTGAACGGTAGAGGGCCACGGCGCCAGTGGGCTCCCCGAGAATCCCTCGGTGCCAGCTGGAGTGTGATCAGGTCACAGGGTCCTCAGCAGCGCTCACAGGGTCCCATCTGGGCTCGCCAAAATGTTAACGTAGAAAAACACATAATCACGGAATGATTAGATGGGTGCTTTAATGAAGGGCCCTTGGAGCCAGGGGTCATGTCAGACCTCAAATCAGGCTCCACCTTGGGTCCAAAAAATGGTGATATTTATACTACAACCAGCCTATGATCATCAGTTAATCATTAATTCAACACTACTCTCTTGGATACATTGTCTTCACTCAAGCATGAGTTTCAGCTTCGATACCGTTGCTATTGCATGTATTGCTTTTACCTAAACATGAGTTTCAGCCCTCCTTTCCTACTACCCTCTAAGCAATCATCTCATTCATTTTGTCATAAGCAATTGTTACAGAAAAAACACACAAGTACAAAAGCTCCCCTAACTACACTTTAACGTAACAAAGACAACACCTAAGGCCTACCTTAAGGCCTACGAGGCCTATTGTTCCCACAACCTAAAACTACTACAAACCCAAAATCATTCTGACCCCTATGCTATCACCTGCACTGTTGGTGGGAAGGAGGGAGGGGCTGGAGGGGGAAAAAGGTGTTCTAAAGGTTTAGTTTAGTTCTCATTATCCTCTCTTAATTCTGTTAATAAATTTTTTCTTCATATCTTTTAAGTTTAAGCCTGTTTTGCCTTTAATGTTTTCTCCTAATTTCAACTCATGAGCACCTAGTTTGTCTTTCCCCCTCCTCTGCTCAACTATAGCAGAGCAGAATGAGTGAATGGTTGGTTGGGTTTTTTTTCCATGGGTGCTTGGCATTAAGCTAGTGTCAAACCATGACAACATTAGAGCAAGTTTCAACACAATAGTAATATTAATGGCAAAAAAATTGCAGAATTAATATTTGTGGGAATAGACTGGTGGTTACATGCAAGATATGGCTGGCTTTGTTCTAGATTTAATATTTGATCAGGGACACATCACAATTCTCTAGATATAGATGTTTTTAGAACTTTGAGGCAGAACAAACACTGTGCCAGGTGGACCTTCCACACATGCCCCAGGCAGAAATTCTGGGGCTCTGCCCACTGTCAGTGCAATAGGGATTCACCAGATGTCCCACCACCCTCCCTCTGTGGCTGGGCTCCTTCACAGACATCGGCATTCCCGCAGTGCACCTCTAACACAACAAAACTGTGTTGCTGACCGAGAGGGCCCGCTGTAGTGTGCAAGTCCTTGATGTTTTCTCCAAAGGAATAAATCTCTATGGACAAACTGAATCAGCATCTGAATGGGCACACGGAGGATGGACATATGGACAAACTGAAACAACTGCTGGACCAGCAACTAAAATGTAATACAGTTTCCTTACAAAGAAGTCCCATTACATACATTTATACTAATGTTAATTTTTCAGTGAGTGTTTTCCTTAAATAACATAATTATTTTATTAACACTTACATGAAATATATATGTGTAAACAAGACTAGTTTTCTGAAATTGCTAAAAAGTTGTTTAACTTCTTAGCTTTTCTACAGAGGCATCAACATATGAGGTGGGAGAAACTATGTACATAGACTATGTTTTCAGTCACAATGGCTGAGTAGAAAAGAAGTTTGTGATATGCAAGGGAGCAAACATGGAGCAAAAACTAATTTACTAACAAGCTTGGGGGAAAAGAAAAAAAGACCAGAAAACAAGTCATAACTACTATTTTTCCATATTTGCACTGGACTAATTCAGTATAACTTCTCTGTATCCAGTGTTTCAAATTGCATCACACTTTGATTTACTAAAACACTCAATACATAAAAAATGTGTACGTTGTTCAATTGATTCAATTGATGGTTGAACTGATTAGTAAAAGTGTATTCATTAATATTTTAAAATGTTATATTTCCTATGCAAGGTTCCTCCCCAAGAGGTTTACCCAAGCTGAACAAATGTGGTTTTAATAATCCACAGGTCCGTATGAATTTAACACAATAACTGTCTTTACACATTTAATTTAAATGTCACAATTAGTCTCATTTTAAAATGTTACCTTCCAAACAATACATCTTGACTGTCAAAATGTTTTTATTGTGAAGATGATTTGTTCTTCCAAACATTCATAGGGAAAATAGATATAAAGGAAAATAGATCAGTCCTTGAAAAGTTGAATCGCTGCTTACATACCAGGAGCTTTACTGCATATGGGTTATTGTAATCATGTCAGCGCTTTTCTTAGACAAAATAAATAGATATTATTTATTAGATAAAATAAATAAATATAATCCTAGTTGAATCATGCTCATAAATCAATCAATCAATCAGTCAATCAATCAATTCAGGTCCAACACTCACTCCTATGATTTTAGCAATGTGATTTTAATCTTCTGACTGAATGGTGAAATTAAGGCATACTTTTACTGACATCTTGGAAAATAAAAATGGAGTAGAAATCTAAAGTTTGGATTGTTACAATCCTGTCTTTTGCATCTATCCTGGTTTCTGCAAGAGACCATTTAAGCTTACATTCTGAAGTCTGTCTATTCATTGCAATTAAAAGTTGGAATAAGTTATGAGCAATAAAAAAAGTAAATAATATCCAGTCTGAAAGTAGAACTAATTATAAAGCTGTTGCTTGATTAAGGTGTTTATAATGAAAAGTATTAAAGAGATTACAAGCTTTACATCCTGCAGTACAGAATTAATATACAGGATTTAGATACTCAAATTAATTCAGGTGCACCAAACAATTACATGGAAAAGGAATACTCGACCCAGCTAATGGCCACACTAGTCCACAGAGCTAGTTTATATTCGTGTACTTATTGACCTCTCTGCACACTCACAAATGGACAGTTCTAATGCTAATGTTGTGCTTCCAAGGCTGTCTCCATCTGCTGAATCTAATCATAGCCGACTTCAGTGAGAAGACAACAATGTATCCCACGGTTAACATTTTGCTCCAATGAAGGACAGATGTGACTCTCTTAGGCCTCTCTGTACACAGTGGTCTAAATTATGATCACGGATGCAACAATGTATCGTGGCCAGTGGGAGAAGCCTGAGAATACACGTTTGAGAGGAGGACCTACTATAGAGTATGTGCACATAATACAAAAACAAACAAGCTAACAAACAAAACCACACACACAAAAGCAAACAAATACGCACCAAAAAAACCCCAAACAAACAAAACCCACAAAAATCCAAACAGACAAACAAAAGCAAACCAGAAACCCAAATCAAACCTAACCAACCAACCAACCAAAAACCAAAAAAAAAAAAAACAAAAAAACCTGTCTAACAAGAAAAAAACACCAAAAACCAAAACCCAAGATACACTGGACAGTACAGGCAACAATGTATGGGGTGCCATGAACAGGAGAAAAAAGAGGAGAAGGAGATGTAATAAATATATCTCTAGTATACAACTCCTATCTACATACACCAAAGCAAATTAAAGTATTAAAATAAAGTATTATATGGTGCAAAGATACATATAATAAGGATACACAGTCTTTTCAAAAGCTATGTCATAAACAGCATCAGGCTGCTTCAATAACAACCATCAGATGGATGTGTGACCTTGTGGAAAGATGTTTGCTGAACTCATAAGCAAATAGAGAACAAGGGTTGATTTTGAAGAACTTACAAAGCCTGTTTACAGGATTCAGAGCCTCACAAATAGGCTTTTTCAAGCAAACAGAAAAACAAACAAAACCATTTAAGACTGGGTTTATATAAGCATCAAAAGGCAAAGACAGCACTGGAATAGACAAATAAAAATCCTACGTCTACTTTACAGCTAAGACTAAGAGAATGAAGAAAACTTTTAGGGTAAAGAAACAATAAATTGCAGACAAAACTATTGATTCTATTTGGAGGGGTCAGTTAGAGATGATCCTAGTGCTCTGTCAGAGCAATGCTGTCATGCTCTGGTGAGAAGATCCCAGAAGAAGCCCTCCATGGATTCTATCAGAAACTGGACCTGTCCAGAGAAACCAGGCTAACCAAGAGTGGCACACTTAAGCTCATAAAGTAAGGATCACCAGAGTGGTGAGAGTAACAAAATAAATCTTTCATCCTGATTTGCCTAGCATTGACTATGTTTCCTCTTTACCTCATGTGTGACAGCTTAGCAATGGAAAGAGAAACAAGCATCCATAGGCCTCAAAGTCTTTTGACTGATAAAATATTTGGATTTTTTAAAATCCTGACACCATACATTACCATCTTATGGCTCTTAATGAAATTGTATAATTTTCAACAGCACAAAAATAATTGAGCTTCAGCATTCTTGATTCTGTTCAGTGATGAAAAATGCCTGGCCAGCAGCTCTCTGCTTGAAAGCTTTGGGTCTTCAGGTCCAAGGTTTCAGATGTCAAATCATGCAACAACTGAGCCCTTATTTCTCTAGTATGTACTCTTCTGAGAACTTTCTGAGCCCTGGAAAGCATCCTCAAGCTTCTCTTTAGATGATTCTCCCTTCTGTAACTCTTCTCCTGCTTAAAAAGGAGACATTATGACTAAACCACGGGTTAAATCATTTATTTTAAAGTTATCAGAAATAATCTCACTTTTTAGATCACTTTTGCAGTAGTGAACTTTTTTGCTCTTTACAGGTCTGTTTTCTATTATGCTTGTGTTCTTTAGGATTCTTAGTTACTACCAAAGTGTAGTCCAAACACTTTGGACTAAGACACTCTTTGCACAGCAAATCCAGCTTGTTTTGCTTATGGTAGTCTTCAGAATCTCTATTTTTCATGTCCCACACCGAGTCACAAATATGGGGGTTTTTTTCCTCTTTCTGCTTTTATCAGCAAATTGACCCCTTACTCTCTGCAAGATTTGGCTTCCCTGCCTCTCATCAGCAATGCCTTGAAGTCCCTGAAAATATATATTAACATTATATAGTTCTCAACATAATGCTCCCCAGTCCTCTGGATTACTGTGTTCCATTCAGCTTCATCTATTTAATTCAAAACTGCTGAATGCATCACATTATGCACAGAGCAAAATAAGGCAAATGCTAAAGGTGTCAACCTTTAGATTATCTTCCATTTACTGACTCAGATTGCTAGCAGATACAGGACAAGCACTATAGGAAATTCCCTTTGGGAGACTTCTTTCAATTGCCTTTTATGTTTCCAGAGTGTATGAGCTCTTTTAATTGCTCTACTCTTCTGCCTGGGGTACTTTTTAAAATTATTTTTCATTCTCAATACCATGCAACCCAAAAACTGTTTCCTTTTCCTTGTTTATGCATTCAAAGAAAGGTGTTAAAAGGAAAGGTCACAGAGGACAGCTGTCGTAGGCACCCAGTTATCTCTTGCCCAGACTGAAAGCTGAAGAGATTTTATTTATAGCCACAGTTCTCTTGGTTGCAAACACACATCTTGTAATTCCAGCAAGTTTCATGGAAGGAAAGGTAGAAGGGGCTGGGTACTCTTGTATTGGAGAAGTCTATCTAACCAGAGTCTTCAGCTACCTACAGGGGGATCTACAGAAGACAGAGCCAGTCTTCTCTGTCATGCACAGAGGCAGTATCAATCTGCCACAGCAGGAGTAAATATCAAACCAACTAAAAAAATAAAGTGGGTTTTTGTCTCATGACAGAGAAACAGAATAAGCACCAAAACAGGCTGTTTGGAGACAGTGCAGAGATACACAAAATCATCTGGATATATGGTCAATATGGTCTAATCTTGAAGCAAGATTTTGGATCAGTAGACCTCTACAGACAATTTTTGACTTAAATTATCCTATAATAACCTAATAATTATACTTTTTCCAAATCCAAGATCTTCTATGATGAGATCATTATATAAATATAAAGGTATTAGAAGGGACCTCAAAAGCCATCTAGTCACATTCCAGTGCTGTCCAGGACCTGTTACAAGTTTTCATTTAAGATATTTGTCAGATCTATCCCTAAAGTTAAAGGGAGGAAACATTCCCCATATTCATGTTGTTCTGCATCCATAGATTTACACAACCATTTCAGCTACAGCCTTCCACTGGTTTTATGGTTAATTATTTTTTCCTGAAATATGATCCATATCCCTTTTCTGCAATCTACCATTGTATTGTCTTGCTAGAAAGGTGGAATCAGAATTTTGAGGAAGGAAACTCTCTTTGTGCAATTACAGACACAGGTCTACGCAGGATTGTACAGAACTGAATTAATAAGAATAAGAATCCTAAATCTACTGTCTATTCCTTTTACAAATAAAAAAAACTCCACTGAATATTGACCAATATTCCCATTAAAAATCTCCATTGCACTTTTTGCTGTTTTTTCTACAGGCAGCCCAGCTTAAAAGTAATTTTCTTGGGATCCTTTTTGACATAGCTGTGATTACTCTTAACACAAACACATAGCAGAGGATTCATCATTGTTTCACTAAGATGGGCCACTTTTAGACACTTTAGTCTACATGCATAAGTCCATGGATCTCAGAGTCCTAAGGAATTGACTGATGTAGTTGCCAAGCCAGTATTTCCATAATATTCAAAAAGTCATGGAAGTCAGGCAAAGTCCCAGCTGGCTGGAAAAAGGGAAATATTGCACCCATTTTTAAAAATGGTAGAAAAGAGGACTCTGGGAATTACTGACCTGTCAACCTCACCTCTTGTGTCTGGGAAGATCATGGAACAGATCCTCCTATGGATAACGTATGGAGGACAGGGAGGTAATTCAAGACAGCCACCAGAGTTTCATGAGGTTGCCTAAATTCCAAAACAAGTACTACAAGCAAAAAAAATCTAAGGTAAGATGATTTTTGGAGGTAATTTCATCATTTAGTTGGTACACAATAACATGGTCTCTTGTCTGCTTTCTTTCTTAGTGGACATAGGAACCTTCCCCATCAAGTATAGTACATTAGTGAGTATGATGCACTGATATGGAATGTCTGGGTGCCTTGCTCTGCTGAAGATGCATTGTTAAAGAAAGCAAAAGTATGTGCTAAATCTATAATGCAGATTTGAGCAATGCAAATGAAAAATACTCCCTCAAATTCTGTCATCCAAGCGCTAAAAAATGTTTAGATAATAAATTGCTTCAAGAATCCAAACAGAATTGCCACAATATCAGGTGTAGTTCTCACCTCAAGGAATTTTCGTTTTAACCCTTAAACAGTAGCTGTACTTTACAGATTCAGCAAATCTATAAAGTATTTTACTGATCTGGTAAAAATGAGTCTAGCTTTTTGACAGCAGAGTCCTTGCAGAAGCCAGATATAGCTGAGTTCCCTGATCAGGAAGAAAGGAGAGTTTGGAGGTTTGATCTTCAAGTAGGAATTTGATGTCAAGATTTTTCTTGTGTGGCTGTCATTCAACACACCCAAGCAATCTTAAAATGACCTTGAAATACCTACAAATCAGGGCACATAGTTCTGTTGATACATGCTGCAGTGCAGTGTGTTGTGACAAATCTTGGTAGGGAGACACAGGTTACAGAAACTGTCACTGTTGCCACAGCCCTGTTTCTTTCTATCTTTGAAACAAAAGGATTCAATAAACACCCAGATTCCCCAGCACAAACATGTGAATCATAGAAGAGCTGTATTCCCAGAAAATGTCTAAAATTGATCCACTTAACTGAGAGCTGGAAGTTTCATGGTGCCTGACAGCTTGGACTGTTGAGTCTGAGGCTGGTGTGAGCTCCATCAAAAGGTTCTGAGTGGGGGAATACCATCCCTACCCTCAGCCCTTTCTTCCTAGACACACATTACTTACCTCATCTCTTAATTATTTGGCATAAATTTACCAGGGTACTCCTGGATGTGCCTTTTCTAGGTCAGAGTGCTAGCCTGCACAGCTTTGGAAAATGCAGAAGAAAGAGCTTTTACTTAGCTACTCCTAGAAAATGATATGTCATCTGAGAAAAACATCTTGTATATTTTCAGCTATAAGGGCAGCCTAGGGCTTTTCATTTATCGCCTCTAATTTTCCATCCCATCTATTTTTTAAATTTGTTTGGTCATATATACACTTATATACATATAGATAGAATTCCATAATGTACTTCTGTCAATAGGACTAGTCAAACATTTACGAGGACAAATTAATTATTTCTAAACTGAATTCCATGGGACTAATGTACTGATATTACTATATTTATATTTTACCAACTGGTCAGAAGTGTGGACAGGGAGGCAACTATTACTATGGAAGTGCTCATTCTGTATTTAAGCAACTTTTATTTAGAAGAAACCAAACCCTGGAAATTTTTTTTATTGGAATCTCATTTTTCATCCTCATTCTTTCAGTCCCATTTTTGTCAAGGCAGGGCAAATGACTGATGTAAGGAGATGTCAAGGCAAAGTACTATACTACAGGTCTTCTCAGCTTATCTCCATAAAGGTTCTGTGCTCCCTGGAACTTCTACCATTTCCTGCTAACAAAATTCATCATTTAAGAGATATATGAATTTAGCTTTCTATTGCTCACAGACTAGCTGTGTATCAGCTCCTAGAAAGTGCCCTGTAATTTGACCATATATTCCAAATTTTCGACTGAATGTTGACTGTATTACCAAAGTCTCTCCTTTACAGAAGAAACAGATAAAGAACATACACTGAATGCATTTTGCAAAACTGTCATTTTCCCAAACATTCCACCGACAAGATCTGCTGGACATAGAACATTGGATCCAATATTTCTGATGGAAAAAGTCCTAAGCCTCCCTCTAATTTTAGAGCAGGACGGATTCTATTCATGGCTTTACGGAGATCAAAACCACCAAACACAAGCTCCTAGAGAAAAGTACATGAAAAAGCTTATTAAGTTGATAGGATAAGGTGCTGCTAGAATGCAAAATCTTATTGTAAAAATACTTTTAAATCCCTCTTCTCTTTTATTTTCTTCTATCAATTTTGTTATCACTGCTTGACATAATAAACAGATTAAAAAATGCCTTACAAGGTCACACCTGTTATCTATAATGCACAGTAAGCCTTCCCCGAGAATGGTTAACAGGGACCACTTAAGGATAAGAAACAGAATTGTTACAAAACAAAACTTCTTCAAAACCCTTTCCAGTCTCCATGATTTTAACTGCAGGACCTCCTGAGCCAAATGTCTCATCTCTGTGTTTAACCAAGCAAACTCAATTTTTCCCAATTCATTGTTCAATTGCTTTGAACATCTTCAGGCAATCTTTGTAATCTTTGTAATCTTCAGGCATTCATGTGCTGTGTGGAAAGAATTTTACACGTTTACTGAAAAACAATTTCCTCTTTATTTTGAAAATACAGTCTAGTTATTTCATTTGATTCTCCCTTGTTTTCATCCCATGAGAAGAAATAGTAATTCTTCATTCCCTTCTTCCATGCCACTCATGAGTGGATATTACGTTGTAATCTTCTGCACTGTCACTCATTTCCTGGGCAGATATTTTTTTTAAAATTTAGGAGTGACAGTTCTCATGGGGAAACCATTTCATGCCTTTGCTGATACAGCAAATATTTACTAAGTAGCACTCAAAATCCATGATAGACTCTTCCTCTTATTTTGGTCTATTTCACTAGAACCTATCCCACCTGTCACACTTTTCACAAATAGTATAAATTAATTGGGAACAGTTTTTAAGATACTTGCCTTTTTATTTTGCAAATGCAAAAAAAGCACCTAGTAAACTGTAAAAGAGAAGTGGTACATGGCCCATCAGATTTTTATCTGGTCAATCCTTCTCTTAGACTGAGTCATCACCATCACTTGAGGCTACAGAGCTGACTTTAAGGCATACATTTCATCCTAGACTTTCAATAAAATTATTAAAGTAATAAAGGGAGCCAGTTTATTTTCAAGGACATTTTGCATTTGCTTGTCCCATAGGTAAATGAAAACCACTTGTTTCTATTATTGATTAAGAAACAGTTGATCATTATACTAATGATTTTTTTCATGTCACTGTTGAATCAGAATTACTTTAAAAAGGCCGTAAGGGACACCTCCAATAAAAAGTCTGAGAGCATAACATGTTAACATACACAGGAAAAAATGTGGGTGTTTAAACATGAGCCTTTAAAATTAATTCTACAAACTGACCAGGGTAAAATAAATCACTATAGTTTTAATTTTTACTAAATTATTCTAGGCAGCATGAATCAAAAACTTGATATTTATATTTGATTTTCTTTTCAAAGGGCATGAATAGCACTGTCTAGACTTACTATACTTTGATTCATAGTTGCTATAGCAACATGTGTAATTTATTAATCTTTGTATGTGAAATATTTCAAAAGGACAGATTACCTTTGTGTTAAAAACGCAGTTAGTTTTAAATATTTCCCTGTGATGAAGTAGACTGCTTATAAAACAGCAAATGTTGCCAGAAAAATTAGACCTCCTGAAATGTCTAGTAGGTGCCCCAGAACTGAAAGCCAATCTGAAGCTAAAAATAAATTAATAGAAATTTATGAAATTCTGTATCATATTTTAAATGGTTAAATATCTTGAATTTATGGGAACGTTTTGCCTAAAAACATTTCTGTTCCACTCTTTAAGTAACATAAACCTGTACAAAGCAATGGGGTGCAAGAATAACCCAAGAAAAACACATATCTCTGCAATATTAATAGAAGAGACCACAGCTGTGTGCACTGAAGAGGAAAAAGTCTCTGTACATGAGGGTGAACCACTGAAATACTTCAGTTGTCTGTGAAGGAAAAAGGGCTTTCTTAAATAATGATGATAGACTTCTGGAAGTTAAGACATCTTTGCAGTATTCTATGAGGTCACTTAAAATCTACCTGCATATTTTGTCTCCAGGCACTCTCTTGCCTTTAGCAGACATTCAAAGTTCTCTGGAGAGCACAGTGTCCCAGTGCTTAAATAACAGACCAAGTCAACAGGAGACCTTCAAGGACATTAGGACAATTTGAGACGTTTGCACTGAAAGGCAAGAGGCTGGGGAAATTGTCAAAAACATATATTCTGGTACATAAATAATTATTTCCTACAAAATTCATTGAGAAATAAAGAAAATTCTATATTAAGGCATTGTCAGGAATCACACAAAAATAAATAGGAAAAAAAAAATCAGGTCACCTTCGCATATTATTTTGGAGACATTGTAAGTTAACATTTATTAGGAATATTAGTAGGTTTTTTCATTAGGGAATGTTTTTGGCTGTGGGGAAGAAAGAAAGCTGATAGAGTATCCTAGACAAATCTGACAATAGTTATAAAGTGACTCCTACTCAGTAACTAAGGAAATTAAAACCACTAAATCTAGGATTTTCGCTACTGGGACTCAATCTGGTCCAATACGCAAACTGAGGATTTATAAGGGCTTTTCTGAAGGAAATAGGGAAATGTCAGCTACAATATCTTGCTAGAGTTCTACTGAATCTATTAACTCTGCCCAGAGAACATAACATTGCTGTTATCTCATTTACAATGTTATTGCATGTGATTCATGACCATGGCATCAAATCTCAAGCCAGGGTCTGTATTTTTTATAAAAAAAGATTATATGTCTATGAATTATTTTTTTTCTCATTTAAGAAACATATCTAAAAATCTATTTACAGTATTTCAACTTTATGGAAAATAGAACATGTGAGGAGATGGTGTGAAAATGGACAGTATGTTCAGACATCAATGAGTATCTGCAATTAAGCTAATGTTTCTCACTTCTAATTAAGCAATACGAAGTATTAAGTACATTCAGTAGGTCTGAAATTATACAGATACTGAGAGATTCTGATGGAGGCAAGCATAAAGAGAGATTTTTGGGCAAAATGGAACACAACACTCTGGAAACACGCTGCAAATCTCTCCCACAACCTGTTCCCCATAGAGAAGAAATTACTTTACAGATTTATTAAATGACTACAAATTGAAAAAAGGTCTTTTCTGATCTGCAACATACTGTGCAGTGCCCTCTCTTATTTATTTTTTTTTAATTAAGTCTCTGTCAGAATTTAGATCTAGACTTTTTACTTTTTTTCTTCAGGAATTTTTCTCCCATGGGTTGCTAGGGAACTAATGGCTGGGTACTTAAGAGAGCAAAAGCGCATGGCCAGGGCCTTTCTCCTTGACAGGGCAGGGGAAAATATCTCTCATGGAAGCGGGGACGACATGAGATTTGGGGACTGGAAAAAGCAAGGGCTGGGGGAGGGCTCACTCTCTTGCTTGGGACCTTTGGAGCAGAAGGGTTGGAGCTGCCGTTTGGGGAAGGAAACCCATGGCTACCGAGAAACCAGCAAGGAGCTGCTTTTCTTTCTGCTGTGTTTTTTTTTCTTTCCTGCCCTGCCGGGAAGCTGAGCTGCCACCAGCCCGTCTGTCCTCCCCCCTCACCCGCTCCTCCAGCACCGCTCCGAGTTTTTGCGGCACTGGAACGTTACTCCCCCTGCTCACTGAGGCCTTCTGTGGTCCCAGCTCGCTGTGTCCGAGGATCCTGCCGCAGCACTGACACCAGCTGTCCCCAAGGGTTTGTGAAACAAAGCCTCTCCTCCATCCCTCTCTGCCCCAGGCAGCCGCCATTTACACGCGTTACCTGGGCTAGCGCCGGAGCGCCCCCTGCAGCCATGGGGGAATCATCACACCCAGAGCGCCCCTGCAGCCGCAAAGGAACCATCGCACCAGAGCACCCCCTACTGACTGTGACTGGAACTGCACCAAAGGGAAAGGTGCCTGAGGCCGAGCAGGCTGCCACTGGGTTTCTGGTTCTGTTTGTTGGTTAACGCCATAGTTGTTGTTATTTGTTAGCTTTGTTTTAGATATTAGTAAAGAGCTGTTATTCCTATTCTCATATCTTTGCCTAAGAGCCCCTTGATTTCAAATTTGTAATAATTGAGAGAGAGAGGAGTTACAGTTTTCCATTCCAAGAGAGACTTCTGCCTTCCTTAGTAGATACTTGTCTTTCAAATAAAGACAGTCTCAAAATCTTTAAATATTAGAGGTAATTGTTAATTTTAAATGATAACTTCCTTGCCATTTTTTTTTGCCTTTTTCATTTACTAGCTTTGTGCTTATTTTTCGTTCTAATTCAACACACATAACCACCATGAATCAGAACTGATTCTGAAGATGTGATACTGTTTCCATGCCTTTCCCAAGCATAGAAAGAGAATGGAAGAATATGGAGAGGGTGCTGCCCACCACATCAGGAATGAAAATGTCCGGTTCATGCACAATGTTGCCCTACAGATACCACAAAGCTTATCTTTAAAATGGTGTGCAAGAAACAGTGCTATGTATGGATTTCCTCAGTAGTAAAACACATCTCACTTCTGTTTCTCTGGCACAGAGATTTACAAAAAATCTCCTAACAGCATGTAGTCCACTTGTAATGAGCATAGGCTACACTGAACACAAATGCATAACACACTCTAGTAACCTTCTGTGATGGACTGACTGCATCAGAATCCCAGAGAAGAAATACAGGTGTCATCTATCTCTGCTTCTGTAAGGCCTTCCACAATGCTCACCCAGAACATTCGTGCTGATAAATTAACTCCATCTAAGCAAGACTCCATGCACTGGATGAAAAATGGGAGATGAGCCATCAATGCACACTGGCAGCCCAGAAAGCTGGTCCAAACCTGGGCTGCATCCAAAGCAGTGTAGCCAGCAAGGTGAGGGAGGTGGTTCTGCCCCTTGGCTCTGCTCTGGTGAGACCCTGCCTGGAATGCTGTGTCCAGCTCTGGGGTCCTCACACACGAAAGATGTGGACCACTTCAAATTAATCCAGAGGAGGCCCACAAAAAAGTGGCTAGAAAATCTCTCCTATAACAAAAGTCTGAAAGAATTGGAGAAAAGAAGGCTCCAGAGAGACCTACTGCAATCTTTCCATATATCAGGAGGGTCTATAAGAACTATGTGTTACTATTCACAAAGGCTTGTAGTGACAAGATAAAGGGCAAGTCTTGAACTGAAAAAGGATAGATTTAGATTGGAAAAAAGGAAGCAAGTTTTTACAAAGAGGATGGTGAGGCACTTGAACAGGTTTCCTAGAGAAGCTGTGGATGCCCCATCATTGGGAACATTCAGGTTGGACAGGGCTTTGAGTAGCCTGATTTAGTGAAAGGCGACTCTGCCCAGTATAGTAGGGTAGGACTGGATGAGCTTTAAAGGCCCCTTCCAATCCAAGCCATTCTGTGATTCTATGAACTGCTTCAGATTTATTTGGGTTTGTAACCCTGGCTGTCTGATGTGAACTGGCAATGTGCAATGTTTGCATAGAGTTTTAACTACATAATCCAGGTGGGTTTTGCTTTAAACCACAGTCAAAGTGATTTTAAAATTCTACTACTGGGAACCTCAACTGATAATTTGAAGTGAGTTATTGAAGCATGCTGCTTCTCATCTCAAGTATCAGATACTACATATCAGATAAAAACATTCTGATGCATTTTTTTTGTCCCAGAGTTGATGCAATGTAAAGCATTCCTCCATCTTAAGGAATTCCATATTTCTTCATTCAGAAATATATTTTTTCAATTCTATTTCTTCAATATATCTCGGTTTAATGTTGCTTGCATTATGGGAGCAATTTAGAGTTGTAAGGCACAGTAATTTGATTTACTGTAGTTGGGACTAGCTTTGATTCACATATGTAGTTTCCCCTTTCAAAACTAAAGTTCATATTTGAACGGTATCAGTTCAACTTTTCCAGCTAGCTCAATATAAACTGCTGTTTATCAAACAATTTCCATACCAAATATGACAAAAGGAGTTTTTCCTTCTCTTTTAAAGGTAATAAATGCAAGATTATCTCAGAGCTTGTTCATCTGCTGGTGTATTTTTATTCTCCTTACTGAACAGTTTCATGCATGCAGAAAGACAAGCAAATAACATATATTAAAAATAGCTGATAATTTTCTATTTCATGATAAAAAAGGTGGTGGTCCAACCCAGAGGGTAGTGAGGAACTGGAACCAGTTGCCCATGGAAATTGTTGATGCTCTATCCCTGGAGGTGTTCAAGACCAGTTTGGGTAGGATTTCAATCAATCTGATCTCATGGGAGGTCGCCCTGCCCATGGCATAGGCACATGGTCTTTAGGGTTCCCTTCAACCTGAACTAGTCTTTGATTTGATGACTCGATGATCCTGTTACTCTCTTCTCAGCAATACAGCTTTTCCTTTGTAGTCAGGCAAGCTTTGACCTTAATCTTCCTTGGAACCAGCATCTCCTCTATCTAAGAGGTGGCAGCCATAAATATCATTACACATATCATGAAATGGCTGTTTTTAGCTGGTATAGAGTTAATTTTTATCACAGTAGCTTGTACAGGGCTATGGTTTGTATTTGTGCTGGAAACAGTGGTGATAAGGCAGAAATGTTTTTATTATTGCTGAGCAGGGCTTACACAAAGCCCAGGCCTTTTCTGCTCCTCAGCCCACCCCACCACCAGCCATGCTGCTGGTGCACAAGGAGTTGAGAGGGGACATACCTGGGAGAGCACAGCTGTCTCCGACTGATGCAAGGGGATATTCCGGAGCAGATAGGCCATGATCAGCATATAAAGCTGTGGGGAGAAGAAGAAAGGAGGGGATGCTCAGACTGATGGTATTTGTCTTCCTGAGTAAGCATTACATGATGAAGCCCAGCTTTCCTGGAGATGGATGAACACCTGCCTGCCCATGAGAAGAGGGGAATGGATTCTTTGTTTACTTCACCTTTTTGCACGATTTTTGTATTACTTATTGAACTGACTTTATCTTAAGCTGGAAGTTTTTTCACTTTTACTCTTCTTATTCTCTCCTCCATCTCACTATGGGGAAGTGAGGAAGTGGCTGAGTAGGACTTAGTTACTGGCTGGGGTTAAAGCACAACAAATGAGAAGTCAATGAAGATATGGAAAAGAAATGCTTATGATAGATATCAGAACAATAAATGAAGTGACCTTCAGTCACTGAGTGACCATCCCTGAGTTCTGTAAAGCAATGTCTCCAAACTACAGAAGAATAAAGCAGTTTAGGACACACAACCTCTGTTAGAAAGTGTGCTTGAGAGTGATGGCATGCAAGGATTTAGTTATCATTTTCTCAGATATCATTTGTCTTAATAACTCATGCATGGTGACTAGAGGTTGATGACAGATCTGTTACAGAATCTCTCCGTGCACAGGTTCACAATGTTTAGTTTCATCTGGTCCTCATCAAGATCTATAAGTGGCAATCCCACAAACCTGAGCATGATTCTAATATTCAGGTTCATGTTTGTCACAGGCCCATACTGTCTATCGGTCTACCTGCTTTCATCTGTGGTAGAAGATAAATTTATTGATTAACATGTGGATGAAGGCAAACACAAGCAAGATGGAGATGGTGTTGGTAGAGAGACAAAAAAGGGACCACCTTAGGTATGGAAAAATTCCTGGCTGTCATAGGTTTCCTTTCACTGTTGGACTACATCCAACTCAAAATATGAAAATGGCCTTAGATTCATTCTCAACACAAGTCTTTTCCTGAGCAGTATGAGTTTCATGATACCTATGATAATCTACAAAATTCAGCTCTTCTTGATTCCATAGATCACAGAACTCGGGACTGCTTGCCAAATTTTGCAATAGGTCAAAGAAAAGGATTTAATTGCAGAAGATTGGTTTTTTCATGCTCCTTTTTTTCACCAAGGTTCAAGGAAATAAAGTTACGAGACTCACATCTCACATTGCAAGAACTTTTATTCACTCAGGACTTATCACCACCATCATCTTCTACAAGCCTGTAATTTCATCTGGAATTTTGCTGAGTGATGAGCAATTAAAATACTCATCTTTTTACATACCTTTAAAATTCATAAAACCCACAAGTTATAAGTATTAGCACCTACAATATGGAGTTATGATGACCTTGATAAAATGCCGTGAAAAATGAATGAGTAATATCTGAGGACTGAAAGATTAATTACTGTTCTGTTTCACTCAATAAAGATATTTTAAATTCCCCATTTGTGAACAATGAAATAAAATGTGGCAAACAATAAAAGTAAGGCCATAATTTTGATACCTATTACTAACTTCACATTTTCTGGCTTGGAGCAGTTTATCACAAAGGGGTTTTTGATACAGAAAAGAATCCTTATCGATAAATCAGTATTCAATATCTCAAGAAAAGAGATTTCACAATCATGCATATATTTTACTAGGAAATAGAGAAGCTACAAAAAGAAGTATAATCCAGTGGAAAATATTAACACTGGTTTATTAAATGGCCCACCTTGAATGCTCTACCTCAAAAAAAACAGAAAATACAATTACTTAAGAAAAAATATATATCTGCTGCTCTATTCACCTGGTTAGTGTGATGAAAATGTTACAGTGTGAAAGTAACAACCAGAAAGCAATTAACAGTTACGCTACAAGTGCTCAGACTTCCTCGATCAAGAACATCAATGTCATGGGGTAATTGCTGTTAAAAATTCCCGGTGTAGAAAGAGGAGATGGAGTCAGAAATGAGGTAGCCAGCATAAACTCCACCTACCTAAAAAACTCATAAAACCAGGAAAGCACCTGAAGAAACTCTCTTTTAGGCTTCCAGTTCGCAGAGGAAAGACGCCGCTCTCCTCCCCTCCACACCAACTGGGTAAGGTCTCTCCCAGACCACATGGTCTGGGGGCTGCTGGCCTGCATGGTGTGGGGGGGAGGGGGAGGAGAGAGAGAGAGAAAAACTCAAGCTGCTTCATCTTGCTGTCCTTGGCTAAAGAACTTCACCAGCTCCGTTCGCCTAGCCTGGGCCAGGCCAGTCCTCTCTCCGCGGCACGGCCAGGCAGGAAGAGGTTTTGAGGTCGGGCCCCATGGGCCTCGGGGGCGCCCTGGCCGAGTAGCTCCTCAATGAACTCTGCATGAGAGAGAGAGAGAGAGAGAGGAGCTCGGACCGGGCTCCAGCCGGGCACCCTGAGGCGGAGAAAGAGCTCAGACTGGGCTCCTCCTGTGGAGCCCGGATGTAAACCCCACCGGGTGGCCCCGGGTGGCCTGGCGCAGAAAAGAAATCTGGATCAACTTCTTGCAGCAAAGGTGCCGTCCTGCCGGGTTCTCACAACTAAAATACAGCTTAGATGGAGGGACGGCACAGATGGGATCTTTTCCTCTACTTCAAACACGAACTTATAAAATTTAAACCATGCGGGCGAAAGCCTCGTGACCAGCACCCAGCCGAAAGACGAATTAACTGTTTCTTTTTAACATCAGAATGAGACTTTAAGGACATTTATTTCTCCTTCTCACACAGAAAGAGCATAAAAATAAAGGCACCTACAAAAGGTACAACATAGAGACTTTAAGTTAATGAATATAATCAAGCTTATTTTCAAAGAAGGAAGAGATGAGGAGTGCTTCAATGCTGGAAATTCTTTTGTAAAAGCATGTTGATAAAATTAGCTGTAATGCACCCTGTAATACATGAATAATGGTCTAAAAGACGTGAGAAAAAGGGAATGTTCTAAGTAATAAGCAGTAGACTGAGACTTTTGTGTATTAAGATTTTTCTTTCCTCACCCCAGGAAACAGTAGAATAAGACTTGTGTTGCTGATGATGAAGTAAGGGGATGTCGTTGTCACTGTAATAGAAACATTCGCTCTCAAAAAGGACACCTCAATGACCATCATATGTCCATTGGTGTGGCCCTGAAAAAGCTACTGAAATGGGAAGGGGTTTGGAAAAGCAAATGCCTCCCTTTAAGGAGAGAATTGTTTACTAGAAAGCTAATAACCATAGAAACTGTGTTTCCTATGGGAGTCAACATGATAAAACAAAAGAAAGCTTCTCTCTCTACATAAATTAAGAAATCTGTTTTGTTCCAGAGGTGGTAGATTAACTATAAGTTGAAGTGTTAACCTTTGTATAGTCAGCTAGAAAGAAAATAAGAAAGGTGGGGAGGGGAAAAGAGTGTTCTAAGAGGTTTGGTGTTGATGCCTGATTATTATTCCTATTTTAAGTCTGTTAATAAAATTCCTTTTTGTATTCCTTAAAGTATAAGCCTGCTTTTGCCTACTATTAATCCTTATCTCACAACAAAATCAAATAATCTAGACTACAAAAATTAATCTTCATACCTAATTTTTATCCAAACCTCAAAACCGCAACAATCAACCACACTGTTCTAGGAAATCAGGAATGCAAGCAAACTAGAGAGTCACACCTCTGTTGTCATCACCTGAAATTAGTACTAATAAAAACCCCTCACCATCTCATCTCAGAGAACAAATTCTGACTAAATCTGCTGAGGACCAATCCTTACAAATACCAGTATGTCCAAATCTGGCTTTACCTTTTAAAGACACACAGTTAGGAAATTTAATGCTGAGATTTCATCACCTTTCTTATTCATGGATGCATACTGTGAATTAGAATATAATTTAATCAGATGGTTTGGGTGGAGGTAAATATGGAATTATAACTAATGTTTGAATGCAATAACCAGAACTCATTTTTGTATTGCTTTGACCCAAACAAACACGGGTTTACTATAACAAAATTGAATTTTATGGAAAAGGTTGGTTTTCACGCTGCAAATCTGTTTGGGGGAAAATATGCTTATGGATTAATATTTCAACTTTTAAAACTGCAAAAGTTTCCTTCAGAACTGAAAGTCACTCAAACAAAAATATCACTGATGTGCTATATTTGTCTTACCTTGTTTTGTGTAGCTCTAACAAGTTTTCCTGGGGCTGGCTTTTAGAACAGCTGTGTTAGAGACATCTCTTTCTTTTGTAATTCTGAAATGAAACACCAGAATCCTCACTACATTTTTTGCAACCATTTAAGATAATTTTTTTGTGAATCCATATTTCTGTATTTATTTTCATCATGCATTTTGGGAATACATTGACTAGGCACTTAAAAATAAATTAAGGAGCATAATGCATGCTTTTCACACATTTCCACTCACCAGGTTCAAAATGTTTTTAGTCATAGAAGAAGTGAAGCAGACTTGTAGTTTAGTTGAGTTTGGATTGTCACTATGGAATTTCCTCGAATACTTTCCTCTGTCTAGTCTATTTTTTTCAGTATGAGCAACTTTGGTGCTTCCACACTGACCTCAGAATATTATAATAGAATTTAGCTGGCTCTGTCACTCCTAGTCTGATGGACAGTACATTTTCCCAGTACAGACCTTCACATTCTGGCACTGTGTTTAAGAATTCCTCTCCTTTTTCTCACAAGAAGCCTTGTTACACTCCTTAATCCACGTTTCCCTCAGGTTGAATATTTTTCTTTCTGTTGGCCATTCTTCAAATTTGATTCTCTAAGTCCTTTTGCATTATGCTTGCCTGCTTACAAATTACTCAAGTTTATAAGCATCTCTTTTAAATACATTTTTTATATGATGTGCAAGTAGTATATTGTACAAGCAAGAAGGAAGCAATCAAGCAAGCAAGCAAACAAGCAAGATAGAAAGAGAAAGGGTGGAATAGGAACTACTAATAGTCCTAAAGCACATTTCTAATACCAATTCTGTATTACGATACAAAATTCTGTTAAAAAAAAAAAAAAAGCAGATTGGAAAGCTAGCAGACAGATTCACAACTTCAATTAAGTAAGTTTTTAATATATATCTTACTTGAAGTCAAACTTGGGCAAGAGAGAGGACAATCAACATCGCCTCTGCTTCTACTCATTTCCACCAACCATCAGGTCAGGGAAACAGAAGCAGCCAGGAGCATGAGCTTTTCTTAAATTATACTTCCAGGCTTCAAGCCTAGTTTCATTGCATGTCCTGAACAAGGAGATTCTCACCAATATGTGGCCTCCTGTAGTAATTTGATAGTATTTGGTGTGTCCCTGGCAAGTGCTTCTGTGTGGGTATTGCATGGCCTGGTTTTTAGTAGTGGGGGGGCACAGACATGCTTTCTGTGAGAAGCTATTAGAAACTTCTACATCTGGAAGAGCCAATCCCTGATGGCTTTGAAGATGGATGTGTTGCTGACCAAGGCTGGGAAAATTAGAGATGATGGTAACACCTCTGTGATAACATATTTAAGAAAAAAATCAAAACAAAGGTGGTGATGCAGTTTTAATTCCAGCCAGAGAAGAGGAGGAGCTGAGAACATGTGAGAGAAACTAACATGGCGACACCAAGATCAGTGGAGAAGGGGGAGGAGGAGGTGCTCCAGGTGCCAGAGCCAAGATTCCTCTGTAGGCTGTGGTAAAGGTCAGGGTGAAGCAGCTGCACCCCTGCAGCCCATGGGGATCCACAGGGGATGCAGAGATCCACCCACAGCCCATGGGGGAGGTGCCCACGTGGGTACAGGTGGATGTACTGGGGGAGGCTGTGATCCAGTGGAAGACCCAGTGGAGAGAGGGGGCCCTGCTTCCAGGCTGGAGCAGCCTGTCCTTGAAGGACTGCACATCATGGAAAGAGAGACCCACACTGCAGGAGTTTTGAGAGTACTGTCTGCCCATGGGACGGACTTATGGTGCAGCTGTTGCAGTATCGCTGCTACTCATGACATTTGGATCCATGCTGGAGTTCAAGGGGAACTGTCTCCTGTGGGAGGGACTCCATGGCCTCACAGTGGAAGGACTCCTCTCCTGGAGCAGCAGAAGAAAATCTCAGTGACAAACTGATCAAAACCCCCACACCCTGTCTCCCTGCACTGTTGGCGGGAAGGGGTTGGGGGAAGAAAAGGTGTTTTTAAGGGCTTATTTTACTTCTCATTATCCTCCTCTGAATCTGTTAGTAATAAACTCACTTTCTATCTCTAAGTCGAGACTGTTTTGCCCTTGGTGTGTTTTCTCCCAGTCCTTATCTCAACTCATGACCACTTCATTAAATTTTTCTCTCCCCTGTCCAGCTGTAGCAGAGGAGGGTGAGCGAGTGGCTTTCATAGGTCCCTGGCATTTGGCCAGTGTCAAACCACAACAGCTTCCTCTTCATAGACTCCAAGAATGGTTGGGCTTGGAAGGGACCTTAAAGATCACCAGTTCCATCAGAGTGTTTTAACAGAGTATTTGACCAATTCCTTTACTCTGCCCTGAAAAGTACAACACTGAACAAGATACACATTACAATCAACAGTTAAGGATTTTACTGGTAGTCCTTCCAATTTGCTTTACTTCTGATTACACTTTTCCCAGGCTAAAGTTTCTTAACAAGCAGGATATCTAAAGGAATGCTCTGTTTATCTAATTGTATATGAAAATAAAAACCAAAAAACAAACAAACAATAAACACAAACCTAAAAACACTCAAAATCTAGATATTTTCAATTTTTCAAGTACACACTTTGAAGAGCACATTATTCAGCTTCCTAAATTCCATGGTGCTTTTTTTCATAAGAACATGACATGTTTTGCAAAATCTTTTTAACAAAATACTGACGCATAATAGGATCTAAAACCAAAAAAATTTCCTTAAAAAATTAAATTCAAATGATGATGCCTTTATGAAAGTTGTCCTTTTTTCCTTTTTTTCCCCTTAAAATAGAAGTTCTAAACAAGAACACTAATAAATCTGACAGAAATTTCAGCTCATAAAAGTTCTGTTCTTGAAGTTAGAATTTGTCTTGCTTTACAGGTGTTTAAGATAAGTCTTCTCCACTAAAGTACATTTGTACATGAAGACCTCTTCTATGAATTTGCATTTTCTCTCTTTTAGTCTTTCTTTTATTGTGGAAAGCATAGAGAGTACCTATCTGTATATCTCTTATATATGTACGATTTTGTGCAGGTATACATTTCTATGTTGTTCTTCCCATCTAAGCATTGAGAGCCAAAAATGGGAACTTGAAGTCAGAATTAAACATTTGGAAAACAACAATTTGGGAAAAAGTTTGGGAAAAAATTTGGAAAGCAGCACCAGGGAAGTGATTCTTCCCTAATACTCGGCACTGGTTAGTCAGCAACTTAAGTTCTGTGTCCAGTGCTGGGCCCCTCAGTTTAAGAAGGATGTTGAGATGCTGGAGCATGTCCAGAGAAGAGCAGAAAGGCTAGTAGGGGGTCTGGAACACAAGTTCTGTGAGAAGCAGCTGAGGGAGCTGGGGATATTTAGCCTGAAGAAAAGGAGGCTCTGGGGGGACCTTATCATCTCTACAACTCCCTGAAATGAGGGTGTAGCCAAGTGTAGGTCGGTCTCTTCTCCCAGGCAATCAACAACAGGGTGAGAGGACACAGTCTCTTGAGCTGTGTCAGGGCAGGTTTAGGCTGGACAGTAGGAATCACTTCTTCATGGAAAGGGTCATTGGGCATTGGAATGGAGTGCCCATAGATGTGCTGGAGTCACTATCCATGGAGGTGTTTAACAAAACACATGATGTGACACCCAGTGCCATGGTCTAATTGACAAGTCGGTGTTAGGCCATAAGTTGGACTCAATGATCTCAAAGGTCTTTTCCAACCGGGTTAATTCTGTGGTACTGTGATTCAATCTGAGGAGGCAACTATCATGTTTTCCTGGTCATATTAAATATTGATACTGGGATGTCACGTAGTAAATTAAGAGAACGAAACTGATTTCCTGTTTTGATCTTCACTCCTTGGTCATTACATTAAAAAATATTAATGATGCAATTTAAATAAACATTGACATTTTCTATGACCTGGCTCAGTTTTGAAGGGTTATATTTAACTTCCCTATCCACTCCCCCACAAAAAAAAGCAAAACCCACAAAATTTCAACATCCTTGGTTCTGTATACTGAAGTATAGGGTGATACTAGAAAACCATAGACATTGGTTTAGACATCTTAAGTGGCAGAGATGTCTGTACAATGGTACTGAATGGTGATGCATGTCATTAAAACAAAATGTTGCATGACATGTCTTTCAATTATTTGGTTGTGCTGGAAATACTGCAGGAATTTCTTTTAAATAATGTAAAGCTAATGGCATGCCAATCAAATTCAATAGAATGTCACAAGAATGCAGATGGCACGGAAAAAAAATTGCATCATTCAGTTTATTGTGTCCCCTTCCCCAGTAAAGAAGCATCTTTTACCAGGAACATGAAAACAAGGCAAGCTGGCACTTCCATCCAGTTTACATCCCCAAAATGGTCTAAATTCAAAAGAGGGATTTGTTATAAATCTCACTGAACTGGTTCAAAGTGCAACAAACACCCTCCTTAAGATTTAGGGTGCACATCTGCCTCAGAGTTCACACCCTTGCAGACTGATTGGAGGTACATAATTTGACAGGCCAATGTGTGGGGCACAGGTCTCTAGTATGCAACATAGATAAGAGGCAAAAAGAGATTTCCATGACTTACAACTGAAAACATGGGAAATGAGGCAAATATTGAAAGGAAATGTTTTATATTTGCTCACATTGTAACTATATTAGAACTGTCATAGAGAATTTCATGAGACTTATTGGCCAGCAGGGGTGAATTATCCTTGGTTGTGCTTCAAACCATTATTATCTTTCCAGTGGTCATGAATCCTTCCTAAACACCCCAGTCATTATTTCTTCAATACTGGCATACTGTTAACTAGAAGATTATGCTTGCAGAGATATAATTTTCAGGTAAGCACAACCAATAATTCTATAAGGAAATCAGAAAAATAGGAGTGAAATAAATGCTTGGGCTAGTCTCATGCCAAGGCACTTCCTACGAAGGAAAGAACGGACAATGAATCATATGCAATTAGTCCTTCATTTACAGTAAGAAAGCAGAAAAATATACTGAGTTGGGAGCACTGACAGGTGAATGGAAGAGTTGTTTCTGCAGGAGTCCATGTGTTACTTTCAGACAAACTGTGTAGACACTTAGTTTTAGAAAGATTTGAAGAATACAAGAAAGGAAGATTACAACTTCAGTGTGTAGAGAATGACTATTTCCATCTGCATGGACATATGAGCAATCCAGTCTTTTTAGATGAGAAATAGGCCCCTGCTCAAGGTCACCCAAAAGGCATCTGTGGCTATGAGAGAGGGAGATACTAAGATTGTAAATAATTTCCAGGTGTCTGAGGAGGAACTTGGCAGATGAAACTGTTATTTTAGCTCTGTGTGGTTAAACTTAGCACTCTAATTAGAATAGGGAAAACACTGTGTGAACAGTGGAAGGTAACTTATCATGTAGCTTTTTTTAACGCATGATTTTGGACTGTAGGGTATAAGTATGCTTGTTGTCTGGGAATAAAGTGACTTCACTTGATCACATTGATCTGGTGTGATATCCCATTATTAATCTCCTGCAAATGGTGACCCCGACATGATAGGGGGCCCTCGGACACATCGAATGCTGATATTCAGCGAAACTGAGCACTGAGGGAGCAGGAGAACTGACCGAAATCCTTGCTGCCCCGGCAGGAAGACTCACAGAATGTGCCAGAAGCCTCGCACGTAGGAAGTGTGGGAAGAGGAAAGCTTCATTGAAAGTGCAGGAAGCCTCACATGCAGGAAGTGTGGGAAGAGCGAAGCCTTGCAGAGAGTGTGGGAAGCCACACAGAAAGTGCGGGAAGTCTCACACACAGGATGTGCGGGAAGAGGAAAGAAGTGCGCAGAATCCAGCTTACTTTGCTGGCGGCCAGAAGCTTCGCAGAAAGTGCGGGAAGCCTTGCACGCAGGAAGCGCAGGAAAAGGAAAGTTCAGGTGAGCAGTCGGGGAGGAGATGGGGAAGGACAACAAGCAAGAGGCAGTCCTAAACCTCCTCCAACATATCATCTCTGTGAGAGGATTGAAATACGATGATTCCATTGCTCGGAATTTCTTGAAATGAGCTTGGGACTGTGGTCTAATCCCGGGGGCGGGAGTAGCCTTTCAGCTACCTGTCTGGGAGACAATTGGGAAGGCACTGTAGGACGCGGTCATTAGTGACGGAGCAGCCGCTAAAGAGGCATCCAAATGTTTCACTCATTGGAAACTCATAACAGAGACCCTGAATGCAATGAATGTGGAGAGGCAGGCAGCTGCCTCTGCTTTTGTGGCATTAACTCCCTTGGGCTCTGAATAGAATGAAACTGAAATAGCAATCGCCTCCACCTTTTCAACCCGTGTGGCGTTCCCGCTTCCTACTTCTGCAACAACCCTGCCTTCTGCCTGTCCGTTACCCGAGCCAATTACCCCCGCCTTGAACAGTCATAAGTCCAATGTTACCCAAAGTACTGAGGAACTCAAAGAGAGGTCCGTTGTAGAACTTAACGAGCCCACTGAAGATAAAGATAAGATGCATTGAATGAGCAAGATCAACTAAGAGCAGAAATGAGTAAAATCAGAGCGGAATTGACGCAGGCGCGGCAGGAAGGAGGGCCAGAATACCAACCATCTGAACCCCAGGAAGACTACAGTGACCTTGCGGCTGCTCGCCCGCCTCCTGAGCCAGCTGCGGCGGGGACCGCAGCGCAGCGGCAGCTTCTCCCTGCGCCGGGCCGGCAGCAAAACCTTTTTCCCCAGCAGCCACGTAGCAACAGCAGTTTTCCCTGAAGCGGCAGGACCTTGCACAGTGAAAACTTTTTCCCTAGCAATGACTTAGCAACAGTGATAGCAACTTCCCCGGGACGGAGATGACTCAGACCTGCGGAGATGGTAAGAACGTAGAGTCCTGCCTGAGAAAGTACGACTCAAAAGTATAGCTGAAAAACTTCCCTGCACCTGCGCGAGAGATACCCTCCCGTGGCCGGGCTGGGCTGATCCCTCCCACTCTCAGCTTTTCTACGTGAACTGCCTTTCTGTGCATGTCTGCTGTCCCGCCTCCTCCCTCCTTCCCCCCCCGTTTGTCCCCCCTCTCCTTTCTCTAGTGGAGGGGGGGAAGGGGCGGAGTTGGGAGTGTAGCAGAGCAGAGCAGAGCAGAGGGGGGTTTGGGTGAAATATAAGCCGTGTTGTAAACTAGGTTTAAACGAGTTGCAAACTAGATTTATCCAAATTTTAAACTGGATTTTATAAACACGACAAGTTGCCTTTGTATTTTCTGTGAGCTGTGATTTCTGATGGATTTGTTAACTAGATTGTAATCTGGTTTTGCTGCTTTTCTTGTTTTTGAGTGTTGAGTTCTATACCTACCGCTGAGCCTGGAAGCACAGTGACCCCGGAGAGGATAGAGCAAACCTGCATCCCTGCTCGAAGAAGGGATGGAACTGTGTGCTCACAGCTTGTAACACCGTTTTCGGAAATCTCTCAAGCCATCACTCCTGATGTATTAATAACTCCGGATCACTCCTGATGTATTAATAGCTATAAATACGTTAATGTGAATTCACTATTTCTATAATACGCATTATTCTTAAACATTATTCTCAAATATTATTTTCCAACTGTTCTTTACATTGTTTTTAAAAATTCTGTAGCTCCACAATTAAGTACTGTTAAAGTTTAAGTATTTCAAGTTTAAATGCTATTAGGTTTAAGTGATGTTAAGATTAAGTTCTGTTAAGGTTAAATATTAAGTTCTGTTAAGGTTAAGTACAGTTATGCATATGCATTCCTTTAGTTGTCTATAATTTGTTCATGGTACCATGATCTTCTTAGCTAAGGATAACTGACAAAGTCTACTACTTTATAGACCTTCCTGTATCCTTGTTATTTTTGTGTAACTGTCTACATGATCTGTTCAGATTTAAGAAGCCTTCCCAACTGCTGTTTCTAACAGCTTTCTCATAAGATATGTTAGGGAAGCTCCTCCAGTTAAGGCCTTGGCTCTGGCCAAGCCTTGGCCCTAACTGGTTGGACATAGAATCAACATATCCAGGTGTTTCTGCATCAAAATCATACTTAAGTCGGGTTTGACTTAATAATTTGAATTTATATCAGCTGGATCCCTTTTTGGGGTGAACTTGGAGACCCTATCCGGAAGGACTTTCCATGTTTTCACCGAAACAAGGCAGTTGTTGCAGAGCCTGGGTGTTAGTATAGTATTCCAGAATTCAATAAGGTATTGCTCTGATTGGCAGCCTTCAGAGACAAGGTAATTGAGACTGATTTGCTGAACTATTGAGTCATGGAAAATTACAAGATGGATTAGATCACTTAGAATGTTTAGCACATGGGTGTTAGGAGTATTCTTACGTCTAGTTATGTGTGTTTCTTACTTACTGCACTGCCTATGACAAATGGCTGGTAATGCCATAGACAAAATTATGCTGGTTTAAACAAAAGGGGGAATTGTAGGGTTACACTATGTGTGTTATGAGTGTTGTGGTTTGTGACCTTACAGGATATTGTTTTAAGATGGGACTGATAGTTTTAGTGATTATTGTAATCATAAGTATATTATTGCCATGGATCGTTAAATGTTGAATGAAAGTCGTAGAGAAAACCGTAAATCGAGTCTGGATTGCTCGAACAAAAGAAGGGGGATTTGTGGAGAATGACTATCTCCACCTGCGTGGACAAATGAGCAATCCAGTCTTTTTAGATGAGAAATAGGCCCCTGCTCAAGGTCACCCAAAAGGCATCTGTGGCTATGAGAGAGGGAGATACTAAGATTGTAAATAATTTCCAGGTGTCTGAGGAGGAACTTGGCAGATGAAACTGTTATTTTAGCTCTGTGTGGTTAAACTTAGCACTCTAATTAGAATAGGGAAAACACTGTGTGAACAGTGGAAGGTAACTTATCATGTAGCTTTTTTTAACGCGTGATTTTGGACTGTAGGGTATAAGTATGCTTGTTGTCTGGGAACAAAGCAGCTTCACTTGATCACATTGATCTGGCAGGATGTCTCATCATTAATCTCCCACATCAGTGGTTTTTTTTTTAGTGCCAGGGTGAGCAGTTTTCCCAACAGCAGGATTCCTAATTATGACTAGCTGTTTGCGATTGTGGAGGATAAAGTATGTTAAGTGTCTGCATTTTCATCAGGATGAGAGGATGGGCTGTTGAGTTTTCTTCACAGGAAGCAATGGCCCTTTCAAAGGCTTATCATTGACTAAGTAGGAAAGAGGCTGTGCGTTAGAAATGTTACTGGGTGGGCCTTCTTTTGACAACATATACCAGAAAGTATGCTGTTGAGCACACTGCACACACATTAACCTTCTCTACCTCCTCTGCTACAGACACAATATAAATATGTGAACTGCTCAGATTAAAATTTGCCATATTTTAATTAAAATTATTCACACATTTTGAGAACTAATACTGGTAGTGATAAAAAAGAAAATGTTCCTACATTGATGGAATAGATGGGAAAGAGGGAAAGTTGCAAAACTTTCCATTTTGTTTCTCAGGTTCAGATAGGACAGTAAACTCCTGAAAAAACCTCGACTTATAAATCGACCTGTACTTGATACTTTCTCAAGAATCTTAACAATTTCATGTGACCCTAAGTAATTCTCCAGCCTCATCTCAGAACAAGGACAAAATAGGAAAAGCAAAATACTTATTGCTTACTCTGGTAACCTGGTCCATCATGTGTCTAACTCCATGTTTTCTACAGCTATTTATTGAAAATCCTGGGGGATTTTTTACCAGCAATAAGTCTTGCATTCTTGCAAGTAATCTCAAGATACAGTAAAACAAAATGATGGAAAAAAATCCCCCAAAATAATAAATTTTCCTTTTATGCATGCAGAAAACTTGCCCATGACAAGCAGAACCCATTTTTACATATGTACATACTTGTTAATACTCAATAGTAATTATAACTATTTTAGGAATTATATCACTATTAAAACTTCTAACATTTAATTCATTAGTATACAATCAACTGCCATGGCTTATTTACATCTACACAATAGAAGTTGAAAATTAAGGTAATCATTCAGACCACAGTCAGCAGAAAAAAAACTAAGTATAAAAACTGAACTATGTATGACCCAGAAAATAACCTTTTTGGTCTCTGTCACAGTGATACTTAGCCTGCATCAGGGAATAATTCTGTACCATGGCTTCATAAAATCGAAAGTTAGGCAGTGCTTTATGTATTGGACATTACTGTTATTCTGGATCTCAATAAAAAAGAACTGGTAATGACAGAATCTTGTCTGATACCTTTTTTTTTTTTTTTTTTTTTCAGTAATGTAAAGGTAACTCATTTTCCCAGAGAGAATAATCTTCATTTCCTGATTAAATGCAATCAGAGTGCTTTTGCTGGCAATCTGGTCTAATTTAAAAACTATCATACCAAATGGTCACTGTTAACTACTACTAGTATTATACAGCTTTGAAATGAAGGTCAAAAGCTATGGTTTGAAAGCCATGACAGAATTATAGTTCTAGTGTTGATGATGCAAAGAGCCCTTTACTCTTTGCTCAGAGCCCTGATATACAATCCAAATGGTCCCTATGACAAATGTGCATAGTAGATATTTTATTCACTCTCACACAAATAACACTAGCAAAAATGCTATGGAGTGATATGGTTTATCAGCCTTTCCACTTGAAGAATCTTGGATTACACTGCTTATGGAATTTAACAGAATTTCCTAGTGTAGCTACATAGAATGATTCATTCCATATCACAATCTGTGAAAGAATACATCAAAATTGTGCGTATAGCTGACTGTCCTCAAGCCTACTATGGACAAGGGAAAAGAGTCACTAAAGTGCATTTCCACTGAAAAAGCAAAGAATTAGCACCCAGAAGCCAAAAAAAACCAGCAAGTAAGAGAAAAGTACAGCAGGTACTACCCCTAGCTAAACCAGTCAAACCTATTTTTCTTGGGCAGTGGACCTGTCTAGTATCACATGAGACAGGCAGGTTTCACAGCACTCATATGCCAGCAGTTCTCATCCTTTTGTCTTTCATGACACAAAGCAAGGATGGGAAGTTTCTCCTATAATCAATAAACATAAGTAGAAGTCAAAAATCAATTTTTGTTCATTTTGTCATCAGTTGCAAGTTTTAATTATGAATGCAGGTGCAATGCTGAATGACAGGAAGGGAGCCCTGTCGTTCCTGCCCAAGATCCCTCACATCTTCCCCACAGCCTCCAAGAGAAGTATCCTTGCAGTTCCACTCTTTACATTGCAGAAGAACAAAGTTTTCATAAAGTCCCTCCCTCTGCAGAGGTCTGCATAGCTCATGTAATTAAGGCACAGACTTCCGATTGCATAATAATAATATAGGGAGTGAGACCCTTGAAACATTTTCACAATACCACTGTGTTGTGGTTTATGAGGTTATGGGGATCAAAATTAGGTATAAACATTAATTTTGTAGTCAAGATTATTTGATTTTGTTGTGAGATAAGGATTAATAGTAGGCAAAAGCAGGCTTATACTTTAAGGAACACAAAAAAGGAATTTTATTAACAGACTTAAAATAGGAATAATAATCAGGCATCAACACGAAACCTCTTAGAACACTCTTTTCCCCTCCCCACCTTTTCCATTTTCTTTCCTACTGACCATACAAAAGGTAACACTTCAACTTGTAGTTAATCTACCACCTCTGGAACAAAACAGTTTTCTTAATTTATGTAGAGAGAGAAGCTTTCTTTTGTTTTATCATGTTGACTCCCATAGGAAACATAGTTTCTATGGTTATTAACTTTCCAGCAAGCAACCCTCCCCTTAAAGGGAGACATTTGCTTTTCCAGACCCCTTCCCATTTCAGTAGCTTTCTTAGGGCTACTACCAATGGACATATGATGGTCACTGAGGTGTTCTTTTTGAGAGCGACTGTTTCTATTACAGTGACAACGACATCCCCTTACTTCGTCATTGGCAACACAAGTCTTCTTCTACTGTTTCCTGGGGCAAGGAAAAAAAAATCTTATACACAAAAGTCTCAGTCCACTGCTTACAACCTAGAACATTACATTCCCTTTTTCTCACCTCTTTTAGATCATTGTTCATATATTACAGGGTACATTACAGCCAACTTTATCAACATGTTTTTTACAAAAGAATTTTCAGCATTGAAGCACTCCTCATCTCTTCCTTCTTTGAAAATAAGCTTGATTATATTCATTAACTTAAAGTCTCTATGTTGTACCTTTCATAGGTGCTTTCATTCCTGTGCTCTTACTGTGTGGGAGGAAAAAAAAATGAATGCCCCCAAAGTCCCGCTTTGATATTAGAACAGAACAGTTAATTTGTCTTTTAGGCTGGGTGTTGGTCATATGGCTTTTACCCACGTGGTTTGAATGTTATGAGTTCATGCCTGAACCAGAGGAAAAGATCCTGTCTTGGCTGTCCCCCCATCCAAGCTGTGTTTTAGTCATGGGAGCCCGGTGGGACTGTGCCCGTGCTGTAAGGAGTTGGTCCAGGCTTCTTTTCTGCGCCGGGCCGCCCAGGGGTGCCCGGTGGGATTCACCTCTGAGGTCCGTGGGAAGGGCCCAGTCTGAGCTCCCTCTCTCCGCCTGGGGCCGCCTGGTTGGAGCCTGGTCCAAGCTCCTCTCCCTCTCTTTCCCGTGCCGAGCTCACTGAGGAGCTAACCGGGCGGGGTGCCCCTGAGGTCCACGGACCTCGACCCCAAAACTTCTTCCTGCCGGGTTGCGTCGCGGAGAGGGGACAGGCCTGGCCCAGGCTAGGCAAACAGAGCCGGTGAAGTTCCTTGGCCAGGGGCAGCAGAATGAAGTGTCTTGGGTTCTCTCTCTCCCCTCCCCCTCCCCGTGCCATGCGGGTTGGCAGCCCCAGGCCATGTGGCCTGGGGAGACCTTACCCAGCTCCGGCGTGGAGAGGGAGAGCAACTTCTTTTCTCAGCAAACCAGAAGCTTCAAAGAGGACTTCTTCAGGTGTTCTCCTGGTTTTATGAGTTTTTATGTAGGCAGAGTTTTATGCCAGCTACCTCATTTCCGACTCTGCCTCCTCTTTCTACACCAGGAATTTTTAACAGCAATTACTCCATGACACACTGTTCTGCACATATCAATGGTGAGACCAGCTGCTGTTTTTTTCTGCAGGAAATAGTGATTGCCATCAACACTGCCATGCAGAGGGCTGCAAGGAGGCTGTACTTTCAACCTGAGCTTCCCTGCTGCCCAGTCTGATGCTGGTGGTGTGTTTTCTCAAAAGGCACTCACCTTCAAGCAGCACAGCAGCTGAGAGAGGGGAGTACAAACACTGTGTCTAATAATAATAAAAGTGTTACTTTTTATAAAGCCTGGTCCTAATAAGCCTGGTGAGTGGACTAAGATACATTCTTTTGTTCACAAGTAACAAAGAGCTTTAACACCTGCCTCAGTTTCAAATCTCTGTGCAGCCATAACAAAGTCACTGCTGTAGCACATCCATAATCTGTAGTGCATTTTGAGATTCTCAGATGAAAGACCCTATATAAGTGGAAACTATTATTATCTATATAGCAGATAGATCCCAGCTCTGCTGTAATATGCTGTTCTCCTCAGGGGGCTCAGGCATGTGAGCTGCTAAGTACTCTCCATTTCCATTGCAGCTCCTTGCAACTGAGAGCACTCAGCATCTAGGAGGATAAAGCACAGAATTGAGTCTGGGCTTCAAACACACAACCTTTACTTATGCAAAGCTTCCATCATGGATTTTCAACTGTGCTTTGGGCTGTAGAAAGGGAGGTAGAAAGAGGAAGAAAAATTGGAGAAAAAAAAGCAAAATTCAATAGAACTGCAAAGATGTAAATTACTTAAACCATTAAAAAGGTAATGGATGTTTGAAAACTAGATCACTGAGATTACTGTCCTCTCATCAGATGACAAAATAAAGCACCATATAAACCAAGAGAGATTATACCAGTCATATATTTCAACAAAGAAATACACATTTTGAAAATGACACAAAAAATAATTATTACATTAGTATTAAATGTAAAAAATACAAACGAGAAATTCAAAATCTACATGTGCATAAACTGAAACATTTGCTTTGTTTTGCTCAGTGCACACACACAAAGCAGTAAATTTCTCACTAAGGGTTTTCCCCCTTCCCCCCTGTCCCCACTAGGAACAGCACAATTTCAAATTGTCAGTATTTCCACCTCTAATTGCTAGAAGGGTTCATTATCAGCTGTCTAAAGTGCAATACATCAACCTTGCAAAGCTGGTATACAAAAGACTTTCACACATTTGATGGACTGCTGTGCTAAATACATCTTAATTTGTGCTGCATCTGCTGTTTTCTAATTTGTTTGTCATGCTGTGAATGCTACAGACTTTGCTACAGCAGCTTCCTGATTTTTTATTTTTAAAAACACAGCAGCTATTCATGAAAGAAATGACTGAGTGCCACCATTGTTCCTCTGATCCATGGAATAACATCAGTTTCCTCATATTAACCATTAAATACTTGATGATATATGTTTAATATATTACATGTACATGCTTCCATTTGTCTCAATATAGAAACTGTATGTATATGTGTACTGCTTACATCTTCCCTGTTAACATTCACTAGAATATAAATCTCTTGAAACCAGTTTATTTACATTTAAAAGAATGTCTAATTTAAGCCACTTCACATTCTATGTATCCTCAATTTTTACTGCCAAGCCATTTTTTTTTTAAATCTGGAAGAGTGCTGCTAAAATCCTAACTCTTAGTAATTCATATACATATATAAAGCTTGGTGGCTTTTTTACACATTGAAGGACATTTCGTTGAACCCACATACAGTCCTCTGTGAAATGAGTTTGGCGTTCTCTGTTCAGTCCCTGCTGAGCTGAAAAGCAAATGGTAGAAGAACGTCTAATTCAGCATGATTCATAATACATGAAAGACTGTACAGAAGAAGCCTCAGCTTCAGCTGGCAGGAAAATTAAACTTCTACTGTTCCCTTTTTAAAGCAGAGAGTTTTCCCAGTGAGCACTAACACTGGGCAGAGCATGACGAATTTCTAGAGAAACAGCCCGTGCTGTCATTGGCCTTCATAATCATGAGTCCCCCACATACTCCTTCTCCAAAAATAAGAATGAAACATCAAGTGATATTTTGCACACATCCTCCCGAAACTTCACAGGTTGCAAGGTTAGAAGGGAACTCACTTGGCACCACATACATTTTCCAAGATATCTTGATCTCTCAGAGCACTTTCTTTTAGGTAGGCCAATCCATTGCCAATCACACCCCCACCAAAATAAGCTTTGAAAGAGATTTAAAAACATGTCACCAAAAAGCAGAATCTTGTCATTGCTGAATTCCCATATGTTGTAGCTACAAAAAAAATACCATAACCTAAGCCCTAAATGTTGTTACAAATGTTCCTTACTTATTTGTTTATGTTCAGCTGTCAGTCTTCCCAGCTAGACAAGAAAATGTGTTTTGTGCAGAGTAGGTGACATATAATAGAAAGGATAACTCCCTTTGTTGCAGCAAGCCCTGACTTTAGAGGAGCAGCTGAAATGCAGATTTCCTTCTGCTTTTGCAGTGTGATTCTTGACACTAAAGACAAGGAGAGCTATTTACATAATCATAGGATCACAGAATCATAAGATCTTTTAACTTGGTAAAAACCTTTAAGACTGAGTCTTACTGTTAAGCCTGCACTGCCAAGACCACCAGTAAACCATATCCTTTAGCACCTCATAAAACCCATATTTTAAATATCTCCACGAGTGGTGATGCAACCACTTCCCTGGACAGCCTGTTCCAGTGTTTGCACCAGTCTACATTTTCCTAGTCAAATGCCAATCAGTCTCCAGCGTTAAGTCCTCCACAGGAACAGGCTATTACAGAGGCAGCTTTATGACTGGAGAAGCCATAGACAAATCAGTGCTACCATAAAGAAGTATGTTTAATCAATAAGGCATACCGTTCAGCTAGTGTGGAAGAAAAAACACCTTGTAGAGTAACAGCATTTGTAAAGGTTAATCAATTCAGCTAATTGTAAATGCTCTCAGTTGCCAGTCTTTAAATAGCTCCTTCTCTTTGTAGCAGCTAATTCATTGGGATGCAGCAGTGCTAAGCTGGAAAGGAGGGAAAGGAAGAAAAGCAGTCAAATTTCTCATTACTCTCTATGGTGTACTGTGCCTCTGTCTGTAACATCAATATATTTACCAGAGGAAGATAATCTGTTCTTCCTGCTAAAACTGCCTTACCTCCTTCATTGCACAATAAACAAAGCAACAGTATGCTTCACAGTCCAGGCAGATGAAAAGGAAATCAAGTTATTGATCTTTTTGTTCAGTTCTTTAAAGGCCAAATGTATGACTAACCATTTGAGTAGTTTTTGAAGTGCTCTTTCTTTCATGACCATAAGGAAAGATTTTTTTTTATTCTCAAATAATTGTTTCCTGTAGAAAAAGGGAGAGTCAACATGATTCTAGAGAATCATGAGAGAACTAAAGACAGGTCCACACTATAATGAAGGAGATACAGCCTGATTTCATTTTTTTTTCTCTAGACCAATTTAAAATGAGTTTTTGAAGGCACGTTGATGGTTCTGACACTTGTGAACTGTGTTACTGTTTACTCTTTATGAAAGAGCTTATAGTTTTCTTAGGTGATACCTGGTCCCTCTTCAATGTCTATTCAATATCCCACTTGCATATCTCAACTTTGAAAAATAAAAATCTTTCCTTTAGGCACCCACCTCAAATAATGCCAGAGTTACCATATGGACTTGGAACCACTGTTTGATTTTGTCATGTATTTATGGCATTTTCAGTAACTTAAAGATTTTAGTACCTTTTAACTTTACTTTTGCAAAGCCAGCCAGAGGTCAGAGACTTCAGGTCTTCACAAAATCAATCAATATTGCTTAAAGGTCAAAACAAGTACTGAAAACCCTGTGTACACTCCCACCAAACAAAAAGTATCCCATAGTAAAAAGAAAATGAGAACAGAGGGGGAAATAGAAGTTTGTCTCATCCTTTCTGCCTTCTAAGCCCCAGCTGCCAACACCATCCTTCTCCTTTCTGTGCTGTGCCAGCTCCTCCTGGATCATTGCAGCCAACTGACACCAGTACCTGCTTGGATATCTCTCAAGAAGAAAAACTTGGATATTTTTTTCTTGAATTTCAGAAATCTGAACACAGGTTGTATTTATCAAAACTGTCTGGACCAGGCTCTGAGGATCGGTAGCAAGGACATATCCAGGAAACATACATATTCATACAAGGTAATTCAGCTGAGGCTATCATATCAGCACTCCTACTTGGATGAGTATTTCATATGAAACTGATAGGTGGATATTTGATTTGGTTGTTTACAAGTAGATGGTCTGATATTTCACCTCTCCTACTTTTTATAGAGAGGTCTCTTCCTGCTATGCATATCATTAATATGTCAACATTCAAGTCAAATGATTGAAACCAAAAAAGTGTTACATTAACTGAGGAAACATCTGAAGTGCAAATTTCATTATATCAATGGCAATTACATATTTGCTGTGTTTAGTAAGTTTGTATCTTTGTTACAAATTTCTAGCAGAAAATCTGATACCTTGAGAGGTTGGAATATAACAAAAGCAAGAAAAGTCACTATGGCAAGGGTGTTTTATTGAGCTGAAATGCTCTTCTTAGAACTGTCGTTTCAGAAATCAGTTAATAATAAACCAGTCGATTATTTCACACAAATAATTGCAACTTAAGTGTGCCACACAACTTTATGGCATAAGGAACGTTAAGGAAAAAAAATGTATGTCTGCATACCAGCATAGTAACAGCCTGTATGTTGAAAGCCTGAGATGCAGTGTGTGTCAGGTGTGCTCTTCCCAAACCAGAAAGACCTTTTTGCTCTGTCACTATTAACCTGATCTAACCTTCTGGGTGGTGCTGTCATAACTTTAGAGAGAGCTTTATGGTTGTGTTTAGGCAGCTGCTTTAAGTTTTGAAGTCCTAGCTCTCACACAACAAAGAAAACTGTTAATCTGTGAGGTTTGGGTTTATATGAGGTTTTTTCCTCATCCTTGTATTCTTCACCACTAACATATTACGACCTCTTATACCTGCTCCTCTGCCCTCTCTCTTCCTCCCCCCACTTTGTTTTCCTTTTTTTAAAGAAATAATTTAGTTTTCTTTCCAGATGGTAAATTTTTACATCAGTTTAATAAACTCTTGAAGGTATACTGGAGTATTTCTCAACTCACTTCTAAATTAAAGCAATTATTAAAAAACTTTGAAGCACTTTAACAATTTTAAATCCAATTTTAAATAGCAGTTTAAAATTATTGGAGTAGTTTTATAAGCACTTTCATTTGGAGGTGATCAGAGACCTGAAAATGTGCAATATAGAGTAATTTAAGATTATTAGAGTACTTCACATTTTTATAAGCTTTTCAGTTTGGAGGTAATCGGGTTCTGACTTGTGAGCTTGTGCATTGTAATGTGAGTGCTTCTTATTCTTAAGAGAGATAAAGCCTATTAAAGCAAACTACTTCAATAATTGTAAATTACATGCTGAGATATCTAACTTTATTTCTTAAATGAAGAATATTTTTCACTCCAAATCTGTATAAAAGGCTTTTAAGTGACAGAATAGTACTTTAATTTTTTAGAGAAGGCTGACTTATGTTTTCCCAGTAAAAAAACAAATCGAAATATCTACATAAAAATACAGATGTTACATAAGAATATTTTTATGAGCCTGTATTATGGAACTTCAATTGTGTTCAAAATCAGCCTTCCTCATGTACACCTTAATTTTTATTAAACACTTGATACACAATAATGTCATGAATGAAAAATTTTCAGCTCAAACTTCACGTATAAAACTGAGAGAACAATACAAGAATAAATTTCTATTTTTCCAGGTTGCTCACAGTTATGATTAAACGTAATCCCACTAGAGAGTTTTACAACTTCTATGTATCTTTGCATTGATTTAGGATATAATATCTCAGCCTCTTCTATCAATAACAGAAGGATCCTGTCTGGAAAACTGTCTCAAAACAAAAGACTCAAAAGGATTCAGAATAGGCAGAAGAGATCACTGTGTAGACATTGTTGCATATAAAGATACAAAATATACTTTACAAAAACAAAGGTTTTTCAGGTATTTTTCAGACAGTAGTTCAGATTGGGGTTTTGCCAATGGAAAACTTCAAACATTAAGTACAGCAAAAAATCAACAGAAGACTGTGCTTGCTAACAAAACTGGAAACAATGAAAAGTTAACATTAATACTGAAAGAGCTGAAATGTTCTTACTTCAAAGTGCTGCAAGCCATAGAGTGTGCTGATCAGAAGAAAGCAAATAAGAGCACATTGAAACAAGTTGTGCCAAGTAGCTTTCCATAAAATAAAATATCTCTAAGAGTTCAGTGGAAGGGCAACAGTAGCAAGACTACAGGGCTCTCTGGTATATGAAAGCCTTACACTTTTAAAGTCAGATCTGAGAGTGCATGTATTTGTGTTTATATATTGTGACTTGTGTTCCTTTCTATATTAAAATTGTGAGAATGAAAGGCTGGTTGCTTGCTCCCATGAACAACTACATTTCAAGCAGGCAGATGGGATTAAACACTAATGCCAAAATAGCATCATAATTAATTATCATATATCAGCAATTAATTCTGTATCTATGGCAATTCTTGGTGATTCAATTTTTATAAAATATGAGGCAATGATTTAACCTGTAATGTCTGCATATCAGACTGCAAACATAAAGATCATATGAAAACTTCTGAAGAATTCTTTTTAGCTATTAAAAAAATGAGAGAGCACAAAACTAATAAACAAATTGTTCAGTCACATTGTGTTCTTCAGAGAAGGCCGTTCAGCTTAGACAGGTGAACTGTCATTTTCTTTTTTAGCTTCTAGAAATAGAAGGTACTTGACAGTGTAACCTAACCCAGAGCTGACAGTGAACAAAAGCATGCAGTAAAGACCCAGAGAATTGTATAATACACAATGCACAACACTATGGAATAAGCTGCCTGTCAGGGAAGTTTCTTCCCTGCTGTTTTCTCAAAATAATAGCCTTGTGCCCCAAATTACAGCAAATTATATCCCTTTCTATGAAAATACTCATGCCAGTGGATATATATTTGTTCACATGATGTGTTCCTCCCAGAGTCCCGCAGACCCTTTCACATAATAAAGAATTACACAAATTAATGCACTGTACCGAACTAAACTCTGTATAAAAAGTGGTTCCATGTATCTGTTTCAAATTCCAGTCTTCAATTCCACAATCATTGAAACAGCAGCTTTCCTATTTTACAGAATCAAGCTTCGTAATATTACTTATCTCTTAAAAAGTCAAACCACTTTTCAATTTCCTTTCATCTACAGTTTGAGTCTGGACTAAATGTCCCCTTTCTTCTGTTGTTCCCACAGATGCGACTTCAAAGACTACTTCAGAAAAGCTTTTGCAAGATTTGTATTTTTCTAAAAGTTTTTTTGGAGGGACCTCCCCTTCAATTTTTTTCACATCTCTGATAGCAACCCATGCCGGAGCACTTTATCAAAAGATATTAAAACTTCTTTAGAGGACTCCTGCTGTTTGTTAATTCAGTAGCTATACCGCTGAGCAGTTCTCACAGTCACCACATTAGCAGCCATCAGCTGTAGCAATCAAAAAACCTCAATTGCTTTTCCTCTGCAATACGTATAAGGCCATGACCAAACACTATATTGCAGCTCCTGCAGTCACCTGTGGAAGATTTCCTTCTTTACAAGAAGATGAGTGCCAATTACAGTAGCTTGCTTATCTCTTTTATTTTGTTCCCTTGTCCCTCATTTTAGTTCTTTGCCCAGTAAATAAGAGACACACTCCTTTACTCTGTGATGTTTCCATGTAATTCCATCTAATACTGAATTTTGGCTTTGATGCATATTCCATTTGGACAGCAGCATGGCAGTCAGTAAACTGGATTTTATCTGCTCTGATCTTCCAGCTAGAATTAAACAGATTATTTTACTTTATCAGTTCATATTCTGCTGTTTAACTAGGAGCTATGATTATTCTAGTTTTTTAATGTATTTTATTGACTGCAATCCACTCAAAGTTCTCCCCATCACCAGCAAACACAGGCAAGCTCCCTTGTGACTATACACAGTGCCATCAGAGGATTTTCTTAGCTGTTTCGCCTTACAAGAGCATCTGTCCCTAGTAATACATATATAATTCACATATAACTGAAATAGTTCCCCCAAAAGCCATTCATCCCCAGAGGAAATGGCTCTTTAATTGTTTGTTAGGCCCTCTCAGCAGGGAAGCTGGCTTATACCATACATGTGCATCATTTTATTTAAATGGCATCCTACCTTGCTAAGAAAGCTGCCAGAGCTATTTGATCTTCTTCCACTAAGGCTGGCAACTACAGAAAGCCCCCTGAGAACAAAGCAGCAGATGAAAAAGAAGTCCTGATGCTCCAGGCAAGCTCTTTTAGCCAGAGCTGTACCAGCAGCAACATGCATCAGGAAAAAATACATGCTTCAAAGGTAATTACAGTGTGCTGCATCTTCCTATCTTTATTTAAGATACTTGGGATTGATCTCCTTCCCTTAGCAAGGGGAACTGCGCCACAATATCAACCTACATGACCAAGCATGAACTTCAATCAAGAAAAAGAAGCCTCTCTCCCCCACGCTCTGCCATCCTCTCTGCAAGGATCACACCTTGTGATAAATGGCACAAGGCTGATGTCCTGTGGCAGCACCTCTCCCAGACACTCTGGTGGTGACTTGGCCCTTCCTGGCCTCATTTGCTCACGTCATACCCCTGACCATGTCACTTGTAAGTTGCCCCAGGTTGCATTGGGATTTTTTCCCGGATGATCTGGGTTTGGCAGTGCCAATATGCTGCTTAAATGGGCAAGATGGGGGATGGAGCTCAGCATGAAAGAGTAGCACCTCACACAGCAGTGCAAGTGCACAGGCTGAGTAAAATTAGTTGTTTTGCTTGTCAGATGTTTACACAAACCCTCTCTTCACTTCTAATGTTTGGGAAAATTTTTTCTGAGATTTGGGTTGATTTTCAAGTTCAAATGAAGAATTAAAAAATATTTCCACAGAGGAAAGTGGAATGGCTGAGTTTCTTTGGGTTTTGAATATTAAACCTCAAAATCGCTCCCAGGTTTCTCAAAAAGCTTTTTAAAAACAATGGTGCAAGGGGAAAAAAATTCATTTACCACACCACCCCTTCCCTAAACCCAAACTGAGTTTCAAGTCTGTGGCTGAACACGAAAACAAGCTATGTTTAGGGGATTTTTAAGGTTTCAGTATAAGTGGTAGTAACAGGTTTATATTCAACCATGACATAATAAGTAAGCACATTAGTTTACAGTATGTCTTGTAGTCCTTCTGATGAAAAACATCATCATTATGAGAAAGATTATAGAATTTTTGCTTTAGAACTCCTTCCAACTGAAAAAATGTCACCGACTCTCTGGAGTCTGAGAACAAGAATATATGTTTCTGGCATAGGGTTTAAAGGGCATGCCCTGCAGATCCTTCAGCAGGATTACCGAGCAAGCAAAGTCCTCATCTTCAGGGCCCAAATCAGGTTTTAATGGCTGGAGAAAACACTACCAAAAACTTTGAAAATGTATTTTAATGCTTCTTCATTTAACTCAGACACTATCAGTAAAGGTCAGAGCTATTTATCTCCTCCTCCCATTTCAGTGTTGATTGGAAGAACTCCTTGCAGCCAGCAGCAAGCACAGCACAACTCCGCTTGGGAGAAAGCTGGCAAAGGTGGCACTGGGTTTTTAAGTGGCTGTTATCAATTCACACTGTTAGCACCTGCTGCTGCAGCTTATCCAAGAGCAGCACTGGCTCATTGGTTTTCTGTTGTTCTGATTGGAAGTGCCAACAAACATGGCATAGATGAAATGCCTCAATGGCAGCTGGAGAAAATCTTAGAGGAGGATCAGAACAACCCTGATTCACACCAAGTTAACCAATTCAGAAAGACAGAAGAAAAACCAGATAGGCAAAGGAAAGTGTACATGTGCCAGCAAATTAATTCTTGCAACACCTCCAGCTTTATGAAAGGATCAAAGACATTTTGTATATTTATACACTCATTTCTTTCTTTGCAGACCAATGACAGCCTGCAGAGTACTGCGCAGATTTGCCAAAAATAATTACTCTGGTCACTTAGCAAAGCAGAGGATCTGTCATCCAGAAACATATTGCCTAGCAACAGTTCGTTTACCCTTCCTCCCTCGCAATAAGCAAACACCGCCTGCCCTCCCCACCCCCCCTCGTTTATATTGGCTTTCTGGCTGCTGGCAGACACAGCTGCTCACCTGGGTGTAAAACTGCTCCTGACAGGAGGACTCTGTGCTGTTTAAGTCCAACTACACATGAGAAGATGAGTAGCATAGTTCAAGAAAACCCTGGCTGTCAAGAAAAGGTAAAGTTTCTGCCTGTGATAAAATTGTCTCACAGTTTGCTTTGATAAAACCCACATCAAATGAGATCACCAGTGTGGTAGCTTTTGGCAAACCGTGGTCTGGCATGGTGAAGGAAGGAGAGGAAACAAAACCAGTCATACCAGACAAGCAACAGCCCACAGCCTTAGGACATCTTACTTTCCTCAAAAGTTTTTCATTAACATATATTTTATTATAACTGTAGTGTCATAGAATTGTAAACTACTTTCTACATTTTGTTTTATATTAAAATATTTCAGCAGTGATTTATGGAAAATAACTATACCATTCCTCCTTCCCCCATGGAAGCCCTCCTGTTTCTTTCCCACACACAGGCCACACCATTTGTCTTTTAGCTAATAGCTGTTGCCAGTATCAAGGTTTTTTTTCTCATTTTTCTAAAAGCAGTATATTGGAAAATTATGCAATTCACTTTGCTAACAACTTCCTGTAACATTCTGGAAACAGTCTGGACATCTTAAAGCTGCATATAGAGATTAACATGACAGAACTTTTGCACTCTGCTACACCTCCCACCTCTCCACAGCGTGTTACACTAGGGAAGCCTCAGATTTGACAGCTGCCCTTACTCTCAGTAGTGGCACAGCTGTTAAGTACCAGATTTTCCAAGAGCTGTATGCACATCAGTGACAATTATCTAGGATGATATTAATATCCTTTTTTTTTTTTTCCTGTGGCACATCTGTGCTGTTTCATAATGCAAAACTTACATTATATATAATATATATGGCTGTAGCTATATTTGTCACTGCTTGGCATGCCTATATTAGAAGAAATATTTGAAAAGTAATTTCAGGTTTAAAAATGTTAAAAAGTTCTCATTCTAAAAATTTTTTTTCAGCTAGTTAGAAATATCCACTTAAAAACCTCAAACCATAAATACAGAAAAACTTACACACATTTTTTGAACTGGTCTAGTGCTTAACACCTAAGCTCAGTCACCCTAAACATGAAATACCAGATATGAATCTTTGTTTAAAGTACTGTCAGACACCAGTCTTGAAATACACAACTTTGAGATGAAATTTTAACTTGAGTTGCCTTTGAATAACTTGGTAACTAACACTCCACATCCAGTGAACAAAGATAAAGGGGGAAATATTAATATTCTATATATTAAAATTTCAGTACAGTGATTACCGGAGAGTTCTTTGAATAAAAGCACAGTGCTCTTATCACTGTTGCTATCATGTTTTATTCTATTTTCACGTACTTTGAAAATAGTTTCCAACTTTTGGGGAGGTCATCTAGTCAGTTCAGTATAGTTGCTACTTTATTGCTTTTCATATCACGTTTCAGTCTGATATAAAATATCTCTCCTTAACATTCTTGTCCCTGCCCATTTGGCAAGGAGTTTATCTTTTGTTTTAAATGTTGTAAAAACTAACACTTGTTCATGTGTCACCATCCTTGATTATTTCATCTGCAGTATAAACAGATTCATGAGGTGTGTTTGATAATTATGTACTGATGAACACCCCAGAAACTGAAACTGAAAAGAATACTTGCTTTTTAGGAAATCTTGTCATTATAAGAAAACTCTTTTGTTTTTGTTTTTGTTTTTTTTTTTTTGTCTTCAACATGGCGGTTCATTAATGAAAGAGATGCAGCAAATCCCTGAAGTAGTCTCTGAAAAGTTGCAGTCAGCTCTAATCGGTGTTGATTTACGGTCCTAAAATTTGGTTTTTTGTGCTTGCACACACATTCAAAATGAGGGAAGAAAAGAAAGAAAAGGTAATTATTATAAGATTCTATATAGCTTTTCAGATCTATTAATTAGTTATAATCTTATATTTTTGCTGATAAGCATCTAGTCACAGATTTAAAGATGGCCTCTTAAATGTAAATTGATTGCTACAGAAATGTCCATACTGTACATAACATGTGCTACACTTCTACAAATACAAATACTCATTATAATACATTATCTTTGATGTTAGTAACATTGGGCTTGATCCAGCACCACTGAAACATATGGGAACTTTAAGACTTATCCCTGCAGAAGCAGAAACACATGAACACTTTTGAGCATATGTCCAGACAGAAAGTCTGAAACTCATTTTGAATGTAATGACAAACAGAAAACAAATTGAAGTGGAAGCAGTCAGTTTTTCAAATGTTCAGAATGAAAAATAAACAGAGCAGAGGACATGCATGCAATAAAGCAGGGTAAAGATGGGGCAAATTGATTATGACTACTAGCAAGAACAAACTGTGTTTCCTGAAGTTCTGTATTGCAGGGAATTCGCATAGGATGTATAGTACCAAAAGCAAGCAAAACACAGAATATATAACACTTCAAAAAAAAATACTCTTCTGTTACCACTGGAAAGATTCACAAAACCAAATATTTTCCCTTGTAAAGAAGCCAGTCCCCCCTCACTTTTGCTGATGGTTGTTTGCTGTCATGTCATCATGTATTTCATTTTTTCCATTTTTCAGAGAGTTAAAACTTAGAGAAAAAAATATGGCATGCTTTGAGTAGCGTTTTTCATTCAGTAGTGCTCTACTGAGCCAGATCTTGAAAAACCTGAGGATTAGATTGGCCCATATTCAACTATTTTCATTATAAACCTACATTTCACCTATCTGACTCAAAGACTTCAGCTTCAGAACACAGATTTTGCAGTGCTTAAAAGCAGAGCCAAGACTGCAGAAGTGTCCCAGAGTTTTACACAGCTCTGTAGCAACACCCACAGTAAGCACTGGCAGAAACTGACCTATTCATACCATTGGAAAGAATCGATTTCCACCTTAGTTGATGGAGCAAAAAAATTGTTTGGTCTCCATAGGGTCTACCAGCATTACTTGTACCAATATTACATGACAATGGAAAAATATTTGAAAATTTTCATCTTAAACAAAGTCTATTTTGAGCTGAGCATATCTGTACCCAGTCTCAGTGAATTAACTATTTGTTCTTGGTTTTTGTTCTAGTCACAAACTGTACATGATCAGCTGCTGATTTCGTTAGGTTTTCTTTGGCTAATTTTCAAAACTTTTTATAGCAAAAGATACCTTTGGCTTATTGTATTAAGTAAGCATTTGTTTTGAACTTCATATTTGCTTATAATTGTAATGAATCCACACAGCCAGTGAGAACCAGCAGTGAAGGGAGGAAAGAGCCTGCCAAAAACGAGAGGCTTAGGCCATATGGAGACATCAAGGGATATCTCTGATGTCGATGCTGCCAGCATTGCTTCTTCCTCCCTGCTTGGCATTTCTGAAAACCGCTTTATACTTCTGAAAGTCTCCCAGGCCTTGCTGTGTAGCACAGGGAACTACTGTCCAGTAAATGAGACATCACTGAGCTCTGTCTTTTCCAAAATGCCTGGAGTTAAAAAATAAGAACCAGACATTGAGGTTCTTCAACAACTGTCAAACAGCCAATTTTAATAGCAGACCCAGATGCCTGTACACCTGCACCGAAATTAATGGGACAGAAAGGAAGTGGAACATATGAGATAAGGTATGTGTATAGAGCAGGGGTGACAAATTAGAACAAAATTATGATTGTAGCAAGACCTTTCTGCAAGAAAGTCAGCACTTCTGTCATGCCGGAGGCTGGACATTTAAATCCTTGCTTATTTGGCATCCATGCCCTAATTAAAGGTTATGAGTAACTTGTGAACAGCCATAACACTGTATCACTAAAGGATACGGTTGAGCAACTGAGAAACTGTGTATGGAAGGGAATGAAGAATAGGAAGTCCAAATAGAAATTTTCACACAAATATTCATTCCCATCTGATTTCTGTGGGTAAAGAAACACGCTACAGTAAATCCATGTCTTGGGAAAAATAGCTCAGAAACATAAAATAGTACATTCACAGCTGCAAGGCTCTTTGTGGCCTTCATGATCTGAGCCACAACACCTCGCACACTAATTTTACATCTGAGTGCTAGTCTCCCACAGAACTGAACAATACCAAGTTACGTACCCCAGATGCCTTTTGGTTTAATTAGCTGGCAAAGAACAGCACAAATTCTGTGGGATTATGTGTTTATGATGGGCACATCATTTTGCTCAAATTGATTTTTGACAACTAACTGAATTCTGAAATATCAAAAGTTCATTTTGCATATTACATTTGCTTAAAAAGTGCAATGAAAATCTTAGCCATTTGCTTGCTATATCGCCCTTGCTCCTACAGGGCCTGTAAATATTCACTGCTTACATATATGCTACTGGTTCACTACTGTTTTCACTAATGCTATTGATATAGTAATTTAATACTCACATTAAAATACTACTGGTAAAATCTGATTTCTTTGTCTCAGTGCTGAACAAATGTATTGGAATGTATTAGAATGACCTGTCTTCCCTTGTGAATGGAGCATAGAAATGGGGGAGGTGGGAGAGAGTGCTCTCTTGCTTTATTGTGTGTCAATTAAGCACACAACATTTAGCAGCTCACCACAATTATATTGCTAGATTCACCATGACTGATCATTTTTCAAGCAGTAATTCACAAACATCTTGAAATACAGTTAAACAGGAGCATATCAGGGTCTTTTGATCACTGTTTATTTCAGCAGATATGTGTATTTGTAGCCCAGTATCTGGAGATAATTCCAGCACATGGATGCTCTTGGCAACAGAACAACAACATCTGGAGATGTCGAATAGAGCAACATCTCCAGAAAGGCTTCTGATATAAATTATCCCCACAGAACGGAGGAAGTTAAATCAAGGTATTAGGAATAGTCTTTCACATTTTTGCAAAGTACAATTTTGCTGCAACATTGGAAAAGGGAAATAAAGGTTGTAATTTTCTTTTCTTTAGCTTTTAAAAAACACTTGGCTATTTACTGTAATAGTTTTTACCCAAGAATGATCACAGAATATCAGACATGGTTTAGTATTTCCCTGTCTGTGATGCAACAATCTAGATACAGAGAAAGAGCACCATGGAAAGTCTTTCTGTCTCAGTAGCCACAGAGTATCAACTCTAAATACAGAAGTATTTATGAGAAGTCAATTTCCTGACTGTTTTAATACTTGATTTAATACCTTTTCCATTTCATTCTTTCAAATTCAGCAGTTTTAGCTTTTTGAAGGATTAACTTTTTCCTCAGGTCATTAGCAAGCTTTCAGTTTTGGCCAAATGCCTGTAGAATGGGAGCATCATTATGAATTAAAACCCCTCTCTAGTGAATTGTGCACACCTGTGGATAATTAGATGAATTTTCCTTAGCTCCACCCCAGATGGCACTGACAGCAACAGGGGCATCTGCATGCTACAAGGGCTTCTTCTCTGTGGAGTAGTCTGTCTACAAATCCACTTTCCAATCAGAAAGTAGAAAAGCAGGCAAGCCCACAAAAATGCTTGTTGGGGTTCTCACTTCAGCAAGAGAAAATCACTAACGTCTGTGAGGTGAGCAAGACATAATTCATCAACATGATGAGGCATGTAAATTGATGCTGAAATATAAAGTAATGCTTTATGTTTCTTTGCTTTCCTTTTGGCTTTACATTTTGTTAGAGTGACATTCTTTTCTTGGGAGACTCTTTCCTTCATATTCAACTTCACATTCAACTTCAAGAAAGGAAGAAAACCTCTTTTTGTCCAACCCCTCAAAGCTGGACACCTGGGCATCACATATTCCTCAGCTTATTGCAGAATTATTTCATGAAATAAACAATACTGCTCTAAATAAAAGATCTGAGAAACTTTCCCTAAAATCTGTGATACTTCATAGCAAGGTATTTAAAGGCTATGCTGTCAGCTGACCTATAGATAAGCCAGTAACTAATGCAGGTGCCTGGTGCATGAAATTTATGGAGTCCTTCTTTTACACTTTAATTTCAAAACAAGGACTGCACCCCCACATTTCCACACAAAATGAGATCTTCCAATAGGCACAACATGAGATGAAGTATTCTCTCAGCTAAAGGATAAAATACACACAGAGAAGTATCACAATTGATATCTTATTTGGATTCAAATCTAATTATTAATCATTAAAACACTAATAAGTTGTTAAAGCAAGCAAGGGGTGTTCTGTAAGGATACTCAGCATTAAGGGCCCCTGGCTGTAGGAAAGGAAGGAGGTTGGAGGGTTTTACTGATTTTTACTGCTTCTCTTGTGGATTGGCTAGTTGTTCCTTTCCTTACCTCCACAGGCTGTGGAGGAAAAAATAGCCAGCATTTGTTGGGCTGAAGTCTGAAGGATCCCAGAAAAGAATATGTCAAAGTGCAACCCAGTACAAATATTTATATATTTGGGAAACATTAGTCTTTATATGCACACTACAGAGTCTGCATGGGTGCTTTCTTTGGCAGCTTTGTGTTGCATACTGTAACTCCTCATTAGCAACAAAACCCTCAACTACAGTCTAGCTCAGGAAAACTGAAAATACATTTTACGTTAGACATTTTGTTTCTCAATTATTTTCACGTTTCTAATAAAGCTCCCTGCTGTTGGACGGGAATATGTCTAAAAAAGTAGAATGCATCCTTATTTTCCATCTAAAAAGAATGACTATATTTAATTGTAGCTATAATGAGAAATGATGGTTTCAAAGGAATATTATGTCATGTAGTTTGAATGAGTTTGCCGTTGTGAGCGAGACAGTTAAATATCATTTTTGACAGTTCAATGAGGCTGAAACTTTAGGTTTTTAAAAAAGTTTTACAAATAATCCAATTTTACTACACTATTGCTGACATAATGTTCTTAAGCATTCATATCAAGTCTATTATTTATTTAATTGTTTAATTTCTAGCAGAAGTGTTTAATTGCTTGTGGATTGTGGGAAGATTGGAAGAACAAAGATAGAGTTTAAGTTCCTACCTTTTCCCATATTCTTGTCCTCACTCATGTTTCTGACCACTTCTAATCTCTAACAACTTAAAGGCTTAATTACTTTAGATAATGATGTTTCAACTTAGAAACATATATTTAAACTAAATAAAATACCTCTGAGGAATTATTTCAACAAAATTGACACTTTTTTCTTGATAACATAATTGTATTGTTCTGAATTTTACGGCAAAAGGTTTCACAACTTATTTGTTATGAAGAGACAAAAATAGTCATTAATATATAGCATAGCCATTCTGCTATCCTCACATCTATGACCACCAACTCAAGATCTATCCATTCAAGTGGGTGCCCCTTACAACCCCCACCCATCTCCACTCCTCCCAGCCAGTCAGCCAGCATCTGTTGCTTTCCTCTTTCTTTTTCCGTGTTGTCTCTCCTAAAGCACCTGAGGCAGGGGGGGAGGAAATAAAGAAGGAAAAAAGAAAGTACCAATCACTTCCTTCATGCAGAAGAAGGCTAAAGATTTGACACTAAGACTTCAAAAAGACTTCAAGGCTGATCTCTCCTCGATAGTCACTTGATTAAATTATCTTTCTGTTCTGTATCCATAACCCTTTATATGCCCTTTATATGATAAACTCTGGGTTGAGAATACCTATAACAAATGTCAAGATTCCTTGGTAATGCAAAAATGGAAACTAACAATGATGATTAATATTTAGAGCTGGACTTTCTTCTCTCAACATATGTTATCAGCAGATTTGAAACTTTCAGTTATCACAATTCCTGTCAAATACCACTGATCCTCAGTATTTCATCATTCAAAGCAATAGCCCTACTTTCTTTAGTTGAGAAGGCAGACTTTATATCAACATAATTTTATCCAGTTTTTTATTAAGTATTAATGTGAAAATTAAGCAAGGTTTAAGCCCTGGGTTTCAAGATTTATTTTTCATTTTGTCTGTTATAGCAAACCTTTATTAACATTCTGTGACATAAGAAATCTACAGCATCACTAATAAAACCTTTTAAGTGGTAATCTTTCAGAATCCTTCCTTGTAATGGTTGAGCATTTGCAGTACTAAACCAATGAAATTCACACATACTGTAATGGAGTAGTGGAGCGATTATTACATTTTTTCCAAAGTACAATGAGTTTTAGATGATTAGAGAGTAATCTTATGTTTTAAACTTTATGCCAAGAGTGAGGCTTTGAGTTGGACTGTGGATAGATTGCAGTATAAGGTATGTTGACAGTTTAATAACATGGGTTACTATCCTTAGTTTGCTTTATGATGTAATACATCTTTATAGGAGTCCTTGGAGATTTCTACTATGACTTTCAAGGCAGAGGGAACTCAATGAACTAAAATACTCTGAGTAAGATTTCTATTTCCTGTATACTTTGGAAATTTTCCTGAAATATAAATAGGTGCTACAACTTTTTAAAAGTTTTTCTGACATGACTTTTTGTTTTTCTAGTCATGTAATAGGTTTTAAAGGTATGCTTCATATAAAGTTATACATTTTTTTAAAGTTCCCTTCTATAATGAATGGTCTTATTTTCTTTTCTGTAAAACAGAGTAATTGATTTTATTTTCCCTTTTTTCAATTCATATTATACATACATTTAGATGACATAGTTTGCAAATATTTTCATGTAAAGGTCACATATATTTGGACTAATTATCCCTCATGTTTTGACAAGTACATATACAGCAGTGGCTAAGTATCAAGCAACATAAATCTAAATAACAAAATAAAATATAGGAATTATTTCATTCTTTAAATGATCTCATTTCATTTCTAGAGGTAATCAGAAAAATAAACTAATTACAATGGAAGGAAACTTTAGACTATATTTCAGTCTAAGTGAAAATAGCTTGAAAGGATATTCAATCTATTCGAATATATACATTCAATTGCTAGTTTTCACAATATTAATGCAAAACTAGATTTCAGAAACTACTGAAAGCAAATTTGTTATTTACTAGATCTCTGTTCAGATTGTATAAAAGGAGATGTTAATTTTCAAAGTCTAATTGCTTTTCACAATGATGCCTGTAGATTATGTTGTTGAGGTTTTCAATGTTTTCAAAGGTTACTTCTAACATATTTAATGTGATTATGTGTATATTTGTCTAAATAGATGATTACTTAAACAATATGGTATTCCTCCCTATACCAATTTGGCAGAACACACAGAGAAATTTTGAGGACACTTTTACAAAGTGTTTTCAGCATGAAAAAGTTTGTATGAGCTAGGCTCCTCTATCCACACCAGCACTTATGACACATTCTTTCTACTCACATTATGTAAGCAAAAACGTGCTCATCTGAATGTTTGAAGTGCATAAGTGTAGGCTGAAATAAATCTGTACTGTTTGTCAAATAAATGTTAGCACATACTTTCTTAAAGTATGCACAAGGTATACTTTCCTGTTAAAATAAACCTATTGTAGAATAAGACGCATTAGAAAATTCCTGAAGAACACATGGAAAGACCACTTCATAGAGAGGATCAAATGGTGTGATACAGATACTCCATAAAGACAAAAACGGGAAGCTGGAGCGTCTGATCTAAAAGCTTTTTACCTATTGTTTGATGCCTTCTCTTTTCACCATTCTTTTGTGAAATCTGGGTAAATGCTGCACCCAGCGATGTCTCCGAAGCCACTCAAGCCAAAATCACTTTCATATTCCCCACAGGAGAATCACTTATATCTTTTGCCACTGGTCACACTGGCCTCTTGCCAGGAGCCTGAGGGCCATGCCTAATTGACATTCACATCTACATACATTTTCATCCCTGGAAAATATAAGCGTACACACAACCATGACAATTGCTTAGGCTAGTACCACTGACAAGATAATCCTGACTGTTTAAATTCACTGAAAATCCATGGTTTGCTTCCTCCCCCACTGCTACACTGCACCTCCACAGGCTGTATTTGAGCATCCTGCAGGCCACAAACCTCCACAGTGCCAGAAACACAGGGGACCAGACATCTAAACAGCCTTAGCAAACTCTGCACACAAACACGTGACAAATGAGGTTGAAAAACTGGACTATTCTACCCCACCAGACCATTGTCAAAACAGTCTTGATAAAAATCTGATCCTGCAACCATAGTTTTGGCAGCCTGCTGTAGCTTCTACTCCTTTTTTAACTTCCTATGAAAATGAAAATCCTACCTAGCTCCCTGCTAGTCATAAACGAGATGGTTCTTAATTGTGTTGTTAGGCTTGCTGAATGACAGGCAGACTCAATAATTATTTCTGTGACTGATCCTATCTCTTACTCTGCCTGTGCATCCCAAGAGGTTTGCCAAAAAACATAAAATGTTCAAATCAAATTTCACTGAGACAAAAGAATGACTCTAGCTGAGAAAATTATTATTACTATTATTATTACTATTACTGTTACTGTTACTATTATTTTTACATTACCTGAAATTTGTCTTGTGCCTCCATGTGCATGCACCCACCCTTATTATTACTGTGTCAGATGTGTGCCTGTTTGTATGTGATCAATTTTCTCTTGACCAGCACACAGACAACTCCACTGGGACTCTCCGGGGTTAAGATCACAGCTTACTACAGCTTCACCTACAAGGGTACCTGGGAAGAGGCAGTAGCACATTGCACATTCTGCAAATCATTACAGTTGAGAAACTGCAGTGCTTAGCTCACCAGCCATCACTGGGCTGCAGACTGGAAGTCTCATTTGTCCTCTACATTATTATGAGTATATATAATCCCATATCAGGTCTCAGTTTCTGGATCACTAAAATAAAAAATGGTTCTATTATATACAGGTATAATAAAAAAAACCCACAACAAAACAAACAAAAACCAACCAAAAAAAAAAAACCACACACTATCAGTCAATTAAAAATTATCCTTAGAAACAATATAGAGCTGTTTGCAACTTCTTGCTCTATTTTATAGTATTTATGGATATGTTGGAGAAAAATTAATGCATTATTAACCTGTGGGTTACCTTGAGCTTCTACAGAGAAGTTTTGGCTTTTTTTAGATGGTTGTGGAAAACTGTATGAACTCAAATCTTACAAAGTCCATTTAAAACCTGATGCAAAGAGAAGCTAAATGCTTAAAATCATGGACCAACACATTTCATAACAAAAGCCGAATTTTGCCTCCCTGATTTTTTTCTACCCTGTGCCATAAGCACCACATTTGCAGCTGAAAGTATGAAACTGCTAATATCAGTATTTTTTGAACTTACATCTAACTTCTTCTGATATAATTAAGCCCAAATAATTGAGGCATCAAACCCTTCAATATGCAATTGTTTGGTAAATACGCTCAGTCCTGTCCCTGGAGTTTTTTGAAGATTGCTATCTTCATTGTGAATCAATTTCAGACACCTGACCCACAGATTTTCATTCTCTGTCTTCCACCACTAATAGCTGATAAATCTGCTTTGTTGAGAAGAAGCAAAAAGCAATCAGAACAGGACTCCTTCATGTGAGATATTTATTTGGGCAGCAAAAGCTATCACTGTCACTGAAAGTGAGTGACAGCAAACCAGGGTACTATTTTGACCCTTCTATGGAATAAGTACAGTAACTGGCGTTTATGTTCACAAGATTGAAACATTCAATCAATTTCATTGTAAACTGAATCCCCCAAACATGGGATCCTAGGTGGAAATTTTCTCATCCTCCAAATATTGTTATATCTGACTGAATAAATTATCCAAAGAAAATACATCGATACCAAAGATCTGAGTAAAATGGCTACAGACAAGAGGTTTCTACAGCACTTGAGTCACACAAAATGTAGTGCAACAAAATGCTGATGCATCAAATATGTAAATTATTAGATTACAATTATAAAAATCATTATGAAGCATTAAAGACATAATTGGCAGAGCTCCTACCAGTTAAATCTAATCTCCAGTACACATCATCTGTAGCTTGGCTTGTCTTGTTAGGTAAACAAAATGTGTCTTGACTGTCATTGCCATAAAATATTAATGCACTGGAAGTCTCTAAACCTTGCTAAGCATAAGGCCTATTATCACACTTAAGAGCAAAACAATCTATTAAATCGCTGGCAGTATAAAAACTAAGTCAGCTGGCAGAGACAATCATCTCCCTAAGGGATAGTAAGAGACTAATCTTCAACTACAGCAGCTGCAGTTCCAGAGAAATTGTCTTTCTACTGCTCAGTAGAAATATATTTGTGCTGAATTCTGTTATTTGAACGCTAATGGAATTATTAGGAATACCCATACATTACGAACAATACTAAATGAACTAACCATCTGTGACCTGGGTTTATTATAGGCGCAATTTTTTATAGTTGTGTTTGGTCTTTGTTGCTTTTAGTTACATCCAAAAAAAAGCTGAACTGGCTGCTTCTGCTACACATTTTCTAACAACATCAAGCTCATACATAAATAATCTTCTGTGTTTACTGAGCACTGAGACAATGTCCTTAATTGAAAACAACTTACTTGTTTGGCACTCTTATGAGGTCCTTGAGGCTGTAATTAACAATAAACACAATATTGTCATATACTTTGTAACAGAACAGATAACATCATGATTATGTTATTTTTATGGTGTACTTTGGGAACATACTGAGTGATTCCAGAGAAACAAATCACCAGACATACAAGACTGCACACACAAAAAGTAGTTAACATTAAAAATGTCTTAGTCAGGGTATTATCAAAATTATTTATTTGCAACATTTGGTATTAATAGGGATTAATGTGCCCTCAAAATGGAAATGGACAAGAAAAAAAATCAAGAATTGCCTCTTTAGATGGTACAAAAAGATGTCCTAACAGGAAAACATGCTGACAAAAGAATCTTCAAATATGCTATAAGCAAATGTTGGTTTTTCCTGCAAAAAATTTTGATATGACAAAGTATTTTTTATATATTATTTGATTCCATATTTTCCATTCAATTCTACTTTAAGTGGATATCAATAACTTAGTGTATGAACTGTTTAGATTTTTCAGTGTAAATCTTACAAAATAATTTTTTCTTGACTGCTGGAGTCTATTCAATTGGTCCCACACAAATCTGTGGAATAGCTGAATTTGAAGAGGATATGAGTAATTCAAACCCTGCTTAAAGTCAATTAAGTCAGGTTGCTTAGTACTTCATCAAGTCAGGATTTTAATCTCTCCCAGGACACAGAACCCACAATCTTACCAGTCAACCCTACCAATCCAATATTTAATTTTCCTCATGGTGAATATTTTCCTCTGATATAGTCAGAATTTCCTGGTTTCCAGCTTCTGAGTCTTTTTCCTGCCACTCTGCACCTCCAAGTCTGACTACGTCTTCCCTATTTCTTCCTGTTTGATAATCTTGAATTGCAGTATGGTCTCACCTCAATCTCCTTTCTGAGCCTGAACAAACCCAGATCCCCCAGCTTTTCCTGAGGTACTATATGCTCCAGGTCCTCACCCCTTCTGGGGGACTTCCATTCCTTCCACAGCACTCCAGATGCGGTTTCATGAGGACTGAAAACATAGGAGTAATCATCTCACTCAACCTGCTGGCTGCACTTTTGATAATAATTTGGCACACCAAAACCCACAATAGCTGAAGCCATTCAGGACTTATGAATTTGAATGTCATTCAATATTGTGCCAGCATGGACTGATACAGTAAAGGTGACTGTCTTCCAGTTATAAATTATCTGTATGATATAGTGGGAAAGGCAGATGGAAGAACAGAAGCATGTGAACATGCAGTGAGAACTCTGAGACATTTACGTGGCTAAATATTTAACATTTCCTGTCACTGTCTGTTATATTTTGCCATTGTAAACCTTGCTTTTCCCCCCTCTTTTTCAGAAAGAGAGAAATTTGCCCTGCCTATTCCTCTATCTTTTTCTTTTTTCTACATCTATCATGATTTTGTTTTTTTCTGTAACATTCTGACCAGTTCATCAATTTTCAGTGTTGAACATAATTTTATGATTTCTGGAAAGGTATAAAGACTGTAAATATCTCTATTTACCTGCTAGGGATGTCAGCTCATAAAACTACACGAGAAACTGAAAAAGTTGGAGCTGCATAGATTCAAAATAAGATAGATGTATATAAAAAGCGTATTTGTAACAGAAAAACATACATCAAGCAACCCTCGCATGGCTTTCTTCATAAGAATAAAGAGGTAAAGAAGACTGTGAAAGGCAGAAAAATTTAAATTCATTAGGAATTAGCATTTTAGCAGGATGCCAAGATTAGACATTACTGTAATATTGGTTATGATTACCTATATTTAAAGATCCTTCGGGTTTCAAAACCCAGTGTTCTACTCAGGGAAAGACTACAGAGTGCAAAGTTGCCTAAGCAAACTTAATAATTGACTCCCTTGTGCATATGTATTTTGATACAATCTTCATGATTACCTACTACATGATTACTTGCTATTGCCTCAAATACTAGTAATTCTTAGCTTTGAAGTGTTTGTCTTTTCATCCCTAATGGCATTTATAATTTTTTCTCTTTCTCCTAAATTTCAAATTAAATTTTCCATACATAAATCCACACAAAGCTTCCGGATGCTTGAAGTGTTAATTCCAGCAGATGAGCAGACAGTTCCTGAACTAATGACATAACTGTCTCAGAGGGAGATTCTTTCACTGTTAAATCAGTTAGCACAGGAGGGACAGAAGGGACTGTCACTGAGTTTTGTAGTCGTTTCTACCACTGGACTAAGTAAAACGTCTGGATCTAGAGTCAAGAGCAGAAGAGCGTCCAGTCACTTCTCTCAGCTGCAGCAACATTCTTTTCCTGTGTTGCAGTCCCCCTACCCTGTTCCTCTCCACAGCTCTAGCACTTTCTTTTGCCTGTCCTGGCTGCTATGAAATTTTGTGTTACTTCCTTATACTTTCTTCTGACAACCTGCCCCTTACACCAATTTTAGTGGTCCAGACAGACCAATGAAAATGTTGCTTTCTGGGTAAGAAGAAATGTGCAAGAAGGATCCCAACAAAGTTCTGAAACTTTGGATTTTGCTTATACTGTAAACTGGATGCAGAACAAAACACCTTGCTGAGGCTGGTGAAATATGACAAAATCTTTATTCTCGGGAGAGTCAAGGTGCCTAGACAGGAATGACTGCTGGGAGTACTGTGCAGTTCAGGCATGCTGCCTAACATTACTCTTTCTGTAGCTCGAATGGTAGTCAGTGAACTCTCTTCTACCACAATAAGTGTGCTTTTCTAGGTATTTATTTAAATATGTATTAAATATATTAAATAAATACTTATATATTTAAATTTCTATGTTTTACTGACAGAAAAAGGCAGTAAAATATAGACAAGGCAGTAGAATGATTTGAAATAATGCTGTGGATCCATGAATATCTTTCTCTATTATAGTCCAGCTACAAGTCTTCATATATTTCCTGACAAGTCAAATGTGTGATTTGGAAGAGATGTTCATTAACTCATATAGATGCCTAGATAACCAAAACTGTCAAGTTATTAGGTAGCTTTTTACTGAAGAGTCATCTGGAAACACATAGCAATTCTCTGCTTTCACCACTGAGCAGTTTCATCAAGGTTGAGACACATGAAGTTAGATCCTCATCTTAAGAGACAAAAAAAGCTCAGCAACTTAGCAGATTTAGCTCAGAAAAAACCATCAAAGTCTGGCTCATGAAGTCGAATCACTGAACCATTGATTAATTACATTTGTTTAAAGTAATAGGAAAACTGTGGCACCTGCCTCCACAAGAAAACACTAAGGCTAAAAGGATTGATTATTAATGCAACACTTTGCTAAAGTGCTATCTGTGTTAGGCCAGCTAAATGGAACCAATTTATCAGAGACTCTGACCTACTCATTACTATTTCCTTTCCATCAAATGGGAGAAACAACTCCCAGATGCATTTTATTCCCTAGAGCACAAGGGATATAATCCTAACATATCACACTCACTCTCTGGTTCAGGCTGTCTTTTAAAAACAGATCAAAATAGTGGTACAGACTTCTTTAGCTCTGAGATTACACTTATTTACGGCCTATGTGTTAATGAGGCATAGGTGTTTTCTTGAGCATTTACACATTGGCACTCATAAGCAGATATGTTCTGTAAAGAAATAAATCGTATTAAAGTGGTTATTGTCCTGGTACTTTGTATTCGTTCTCATTGATCACACTCCTGAGTTTGTTACAGTTCAGAAAAGTCTGAATAACTCTTAAAGTTTATGAATTCTGGAAGTTACTGTCAACAGCACAGTTCAGACCTAGAAGATATTTTGCACCTGACTAAGGTTAACCCGATAAATAAATAAACAGTCCTTTTAAAAATCTTCCAAAAGAACACATTCAAGCTGGTTGTGTACATCTTTGCTGAATACAAGGAACATTGAACCATAGAATGGTTTGGGTTGGAAGCGACCTTGAAGACCATCTCGTTCCAATCCCCTCTATGGGCATGGATGCCACCCTCTAGATCAGGTTTCTCAGGGTCCCACCAACCTGGCCTCAAGCAGTTCCAGGGATGGGGCACCCACAGCTTCTCTGGGTGTCCTGGGTTAGTCAGGAGGGGTCAAAATCTAGGAAGTGACCTATGCTGCAGGAAGGGATATAACTTCTTTCCTGGGAGAGTGAGCCAGTAGCTAGGTAGTTTTAAGGATTGATAGGTAGGTAAACCAATTAAAAAGTTCATCCGCCTTCGAGGAAAAACCCATATATAAGCAGAGACCCTCCGAGCCTCTTCCTCTTTTGGCCTGCTGCTGTGTAGAGAGGAGCAGCTCCTGCTTTTCTCGCTGGTAAGGCCCCAGCCTCCCCCCGCCCCCTCTCCTTCCAAAGGAGGGAGCGGAGGAAGGGAGGTTTAGAGCGGCCGTGCAGCTGCAGCTGGGCATGGGGGAGAAACCAGATGGAATTTTCAGCAGATACAGCTCAGCTGACATGTCAGCTACACGAGACAGGGCCAGGCCCCTGCTCTGGGCCAGGCAAGGACCGGGCCAGGCTCCATCCAGCTCGGGCCAGGCCCTGCCCTGTCACCCCGGGCCCAGATGGCCCCAGCAGGCCGAGCCAGCTCCGCAGAGCCAGGCACAGAGACTCTGAGAGCTTCTGGCATCCAGCTCGGACCTGTTCAAACAGCCCGGCAGGGAGCACGGGATCGTCACATTGCCAGAGAGAGAGAGAGAGATTAACTCTATCCATGCCTGGACTAAACTTACAGACACCCATCCTTCCTTGCACAAAGAGAGGAACGAGTGAGGACATTTACATTACCTCGAATAGGCGAGCTGAAACCACTACATTGGGCAGCCTGTTCCAGTGTGTCACCACTCTCACTGGGAAGAATTTATTCCTAATATCTAATTTAAATCTCTCCTCTTTTAGTTTAAAACTATTTCCACCTGTCCTATCACTATATACCTGTGTAAAAATTTTTTATAAGCTTCCTTTTCATACTGGAAGGTGCTATAAACTTTCCCTGTATCCTTTCTCCCACAGGCTGAACAATCCCATCTGTCTCAGACTGTCGTCATAGGAGTGATTTTCCTGCCTTCTGATCCTCTTCATGGCCCTCTAATAGTTCTACATCCTACAACAATCTAACACTTTTACATCACTACTATGTTAGGGATTCCAGAGCTGGATGCAACACTCCTGGTGGGGTCTCACCAGAGTGGAGCAGAGGGGCAGAATCACCCTCCGTTGGCCTCCTGGACATGCTGCTTTGATGCAGCCCAGGATACAGCTGGCTTTCTGGGCTGTGAGTGCACAATGTTGGCTCACAACCTATTGTCAGCCCCCAGAACCCCTGGGTCTGTATCCACAGGGCTCTTCTCTGTGACTTCTTCTCTTGGTCTGTACTTATGGGATTGCCCTAATCCAAGTCCAGCACCTTGCACTTGAACTTGCGGAATTTCATGAGATTCCCATAGGCCCACTCCCCTCTGGATGGATTCCCTTCTTTCTATTGTGTCAACTGCATCTGGTTATTTTGAATACCATCATCTGATATTTTCTTGGGTTGTCCTCTTAAGATCTTTTACATAGCTTTGCACAAGAAACTGGAAGAGTCTTTGGAGTAGTTGATGATTCTGTCTAAAATCAGAAGTTGAACTTAAAGGGTGTAATTGTTGCAAGTACTGTGATCATCAATCCTTCTTCAAAGTGCTTAGTTCCTCAGAAGTCTTTGTTTATTTGAGAGAATTTTACTGATTTCATCTCACTCATATTAGGTTCCCTGCAAAGCTTCATCTGTTTCCGAATTATTATGTCAACAATGTTAACCCAGGGTAATCTAAGTGCAATGATTTCAAATTTGGATATTGAAGAGAAATATATCCCTCCCGTGGTGGTATTGTATGTGTAAGTGGAATTATCCCTTTTTTAATTTGGACAGTGTAGTCATAATCACTTCTTACTAGAGATGTCAAATGAGCTTCATTGTATTTATTACTGTATTCACCCTTTGCCTTTGGAATTCCCCATTGTCTGCCAGACTGGGGAAAAACTCAGATGTTAATGTAGCAGTTAGCATGCTCAGCCCCTTGCCATGATAGACAGATATCCGATGCTCAGTAGTAGTGATTTCCCATCCAATGGCTTCAGCCACCACTCTGGGAGAAACAGATTATGCAATTACCCTGCTCCCTCTCCCTTGCAGTCAGGTAAGGATCTTGACAAAAGCGCTTACCTGCATTTCTGTGGTCTTGGTCCAATATCCCTTATTTCTAGAAAAGAAGTTGAAAATGCATTAAGTTCACCAGAACATATCCACTAAGTCTGGACCTCATCTCCAAAGGACCTTTTGAACATAAGCTGCCATATTTAGTGTAATTCATATGATTTAAAGTACTTTACCTTTAAAGAAGGGGAACAGCTTCTTTCCAGCATAAACTAGTGTATTCCATTTTATATTGCTACACTGAGACCTGGTGTCTTGACCAGTGTCCCAGGCATGCAGCATTATGAACCCTAGCCTTTCCTCAAATTATTTTTAGCTTCTGTTACTGACATCTTCTGCTTTCTAGACTGCCATGGATATTACCCACTGAGCTATGTCTGAGCATAGCTCATTCATCTACAGCATTGGGACAGTATTGTCAGATACAGTCACGGGAAATAAACTTATTTTCTATCTTCTGCTCAGCTTTCTGCTTCATCACTCTTCAAGAAGATGCTCATTTCCACTGGTAAATAACACTAAAACCTGGTACATTAATTATGAATGGCCCTTCTGAAAATGAAACTTTGCTTTTTGGACACTAATGTAGTGTAGTTCTCCATAAATTAACTGCCAATTCTGAATAAGGTTGAAAGTTTTGGAGTTAAATGTTTTGCTGTAGCAGACATACCATTAAAAAATTAGCTTCTTTATGTTTTATAGGCAAGTCTCCACAGCTAGGTTATAAGAATAAATAATCGTTGTTAGGACTTCAAGCAAGTCATTACTGGTAGCACTCCAGCAACCTTATCACTTGAGCAGATAAGTGTAAGTCTATCATTTAATGCAGTAGAATAAATTACGAAATAGACCAAGACATACATTAGTCCAAGTGATTCAGATGTTGCACATAGGATTTCAAGGTATGATAATTTAAGAAATATTAATTTAAATAAATAAATAAATAAATAAATAAAAACCCCAAACTCCTCACACTAAATGTGTTTATTTTTGGAAATTTAGGACAAATTCCAGAGTCATAAAACTGAAACTTTGTTACAGGAAAAAAAAAAAAAAAAAGTAGCAACCAGCACGTGGTAATGCTATGATTTCAATGGCAGGTATACCCCCATGAGGTGGTATAAATCATACTAGGTTAGAGCCAATTGTGTAGCAGTAAATTTAAAAAAAGTAGGTAAACTGACCTTTTTGATGTATATCACAATAAGTTAACCTGTATAGTGGTACCATTAGATGCAAGTAAATTCCACTTTTCTGGCATTTACTTTCAGCTACATGATTATTTAGAGCCAGATAGTGTAAATATATTGTTAAGGCCACTCTGTCTGGCAAAGCCAGTGGCTTGGACTGCTGGAATTAGCCCTGCTCTCGTTGTACTGCAGATACTGAATATGCCATAAATTTAAGGTGCTTTGTTCTTCTACTGAAACATTTTATTTTATTTTATTTTATTTTATAAATACCTTAAATAATACTTACTAAATTCTGCACAGGAAACATCTTCCCCAACAAAATGTGAAGAAGTCATTTGTTGCAAAAGTATTCATTTCCCCAAATACTCTCTAAAGCAACAAATCTGTCATAGGAGCTTTGTGCAGAAAAAAATATAAAAAAATACAATATTAATATAATATACTTCCCAGCATAAATCCACACATTTTTTTCCTTTAATTTTCCCAATTTAATTAAACAGCTTAAGGTGATGATCTTCTGTCATTTTACTTGAAAGCTGTTCAGTGACATATACGAATCTCAGAAATGGGATGATAATGCAACACCCTCCTCCCCAATTTAATTTCAGTGCAAATAGTAGGCAATTTCAGAGCAAATAACAGGAAAGCTGTGTCGATAAAGAATTTTGTCTAGTTTCCAAAATTGCTTAAGCTGATGAGCCCTTTCCAGGAAAAGAAATATTTTTCTACACTCTTTCTAAAGACCTCCAATGCTGAGTAATTTAATTATGTTGAGACAGGGTCTATTTGCATGAAATGTTGAGCTGTTGCATCTTCTCTGACCAATGACTGCACTGAAAGTCTGGTTTGTAAAGTAAAATGTGTCATACCAAAATAGCCCTGTTGAGATTTTAGCTCAGTACTTTTTTGTTATCTCAAGTTTTGAATATAATCATGCTAAATGAAAACCTATTTCGTTTATAAGGGTAGTTTGACAAAATGCTGGAATAGAGAAACAGTAGTAAGGCATTTGATGGCAACTGGAATCAGGTTTTTAAACTATTAGCAGTGAATTAAAAATTGACAAAAAAATTAAAAAGGGTCACTTGAGAATTTTAATTTTTCTGTAATTCATGCAAAAATTATTATTTCTGATTAAAAGTAGTTGTCAGCTGCTGCACAGCTGTCTGAGTATCTCAAAGTTGCTTAGACATTATTATGACTTAAATGCTACTTTTGGTGAAAGACCTAGTGAATCCTTTTTCCTTCTATGAGTCATTGAGAAACAAACCAAGAACAAAGGCATGAGAGATTAAAGATGAGATAGTCCCAAGGTCCTCTCCCCTCCCCCTCTGCCCTTTTCATTATGGATCACTTCCTCGAGAAAATATGAGGACAAAATACAAGTCCAGGTTTGTTTCTTAGCTTGATTTCAGAATAGTACCAAACCAATTTCTACCAGTTTCACCACTCTTTGTGCATGCTTAAAATTCATATATTATTCTTCCTCCTCTGCAGAAGATTAGAACTTGGATATGAGTTTCAGAATAATCAGCACAAAGGAACATATTAACATCAGAAAATATTTATTGAACTCATATAATTATAAAAGGCAATTCGGTAGTGAAGTGAGTCCTGTCATCACTAAGCAACACAAACTGTTGGGTACCAAACAGTCTTAAATATGAAGTTTTTCTTTGCAAACAAGGAAAAGGGATAAGCCTGTCTTTTGGTTGGGGTTGGATAACAGAGAACATATTTAGGTGGCAGCACGAGATACATGAACTGTCGAGTCCTTTCAATTTCTTTGCTACTCCTTGACTATCTGAAGTCTAGCATAGACCCTGTCGCATCTAAAAGCCCCAAATGCATCTATAATTGTTGTTGGAATCCCCAACAACTCAGCCACAAACTTGCCAATGGTTCTTTTCAGGCTAACACGATCCTATACCATTGCTTGGGCTCACATATTCATGTAATTGTTGCTCACCTCAGCTCTAAAACTCACATTTTGCAGAGAATTGCAACCATAGAGAACCTTTTCGCTGATATAAAGCATTTTTTTTGTTGAAACAAAACCACTGTGGATACAAAAATCTTTGACATAAAACCAGGAGGAGGATGACCTGAAACTAGATTCACTTCATTGCCCTACTGAACATATACATTCTGGCAAGGTTTACCATGCCTTGAATTTTGTGTGCAGTGTAGCTGTGTGTGTGTGTGCAATGAGGACTAATGCATACATCATAGAAAACAATACCCTCATCACCACTGGAAATGTGAAAAAAGAAGTGTGTATAGTAATCAGTGATGTGCAGCATCATAAAGTTCCTAGATTCAGGTATTTCCAACTGTTGTATGCAATGGATTCTCATTAGCAAACACTTCCAGTGTCCCCAAAAATTCCTTTTACATTCATCTTCCTACCTTCAAACAGCAACTCATGCTGAAATTCTTCATACAGCGCAGAGCCCTACAGTTACATCCAAACATTTGAGAACTATTTAATCAATCAACAATTAGCTCTGAAGTTCAGGTGTTGGGAAGATATTTGTTTTCCTGTGAGACCAGTCTCTCTTTCAGAAGCGCTAAGGATATTGCAGAATACTCATTGTTGCACCTGGGGCTATACAAGGACCTGCACTCACTATCCAAGGAGCTGCACTCACAAATACATCTTTGTCCACAGTAAAATCTCAAGCATTGTGATTTATACATAGATGAGTAGAACTGAATATGTAGACAGAAATTTCGTTTCGCATTCACTATTATATTGCCTGTTGCCTCTGGAATATCTCGACAGTGTCTGAATGAATGAATGAATGAATGAATGAATGAATGAATGAATGAATACATGATGGACCTACTTAGTGCCATCCAGATAAGTGAATCAGGAAATAACATGGGTCTCCTGTTTTTACAAGTCATCTCAATAAAAAATCAATGTATATGGAATAAGAACTGATCTCTCCTTCTTTATTATAGTAAATCACTGTCCTCTGTAGTACCAGCCACTTTATTGTAATATGAGGCTATTTTAACCTATTCCTCTGTATTTTGAGCTGGCTAGCAAAAGTCCGATTTTCTAAATTCATGCTGTAGTGGACATTTGCATCATTAAACACACAATGCTAACTACCACACTTAAGAGAGATGGATTTTCAATTTTTATAGTTATATATTTGAAGTTGAAAATATTATTTTGTTGTTACCCAGTCTTACAAAAATGAAGTGCTTAAATACTCAGAAGATAGACAGAAGGACAATGTTACCTACAGAGACTAAGCACACAACAGAGTTTATTTCAAAATGTGACAGCAAGTTGTATGATGAAAATACTAGCTTGCCTAGAAACTACTTCATAATTTGAATAAAAAATATTCAGAAATAGTAAAAAAACTTTATTTTCATCTAAAATTTAAGGCAAGTAAAGCACAGAATCTGAAACTGCTAGATACAGCCTAAACTATAGTCCGCGAAGGTACTTGTGTGTTACTTGTATTGCAAACAGTCATAAGACATTGGATTTCAACCTGAAACTGATAATCTGCAGTAGCTCTGAGATTTCCACTTATATTCAAACCAGTTACCACTTGCAATATATCTAAAGCTAATATACAAATAAATCAAATATTTAAAAGTATTTATGACTTATAGACTGGCAGGTGCGGAAGGCTAGGCCTTTTTGACTTTATTAGAGAAAGATGCAAAACTACCACAGGCCATTAAATTTTTCCATAGACAAGAAAAAAACCAGTACTCCTATACTGCGGCAGTCTAAGAGAAATTCCATCAACTGAATTCAGATTTAGGCTCAGTTTAGGGTCTTTTGCTTAATGCTGTAGTGGTCCTCAGAAATTTTACAGAAATCAAATAAAACATGAGAAGTGAAACATACAGGACTGCAGGAAACAAGCTCTGGAATCAACTGTTTCAAAAATTTGTTTTCTGACTCTTAAAAGATATTTAAGTTCTGTGTTATTGTCTCCTGAAATGCCAAAAAAAACCAACATGTTTACACATCCTTGTAACATGATTTCACTAACAAAGCTTATTTGAGTGTATGTAATTCTCTAGTAAGATGTTGCTATTCAGCACTCACGCCAGGGGACACATTCTGTTTTCTTCCCCAGCTCCATGAGGAAAGATCTCTGTAAGCTAATGAAAGATAAAGAGCACAATATTGTCATGTTTCTAAGGAAATTTTTCAAATTTCTTCAGGTTTGTTTCTGTTCATTTAGTCTCTTTTCTCAGAAGCAGTTTGTCAAGCAAATCCAGTTACCTTTACATTTATTGTTGCTCACTGCATGCATCAGACAGAACCTGCTCTCCCACCAGCACGGCTCAGAGCTGACCATTTTGCAGGAGGACTAGTCTCCTCCATGCTTCCTGGGCAGAGAAGCAGACTGCTCAGGATTTTTAATAGCAATGTTTTCTTCCTCATCCTTATTCTTCCCATCTTCATATTTTCTTCTCTAAACTGAAGAACATGAAAAAATTGAATAGAAAGAAAAATATTACTGAGTATTTTCCAGTTGCAGATGATGTGCCTAGAAAGAGTATTCCTCTTGGTATATTAGGGCAGATCATACATCTTCTGGAACCCTTTTCACCACTGTTAACTTCACAATGAGCCCAGCCCCATGCTGCCAAAATGGACTTTTTATTACCTACTTATGAATGGTTTCTAGTTGCCCAAAAAAAAAGTGCACTTTTCAATACAGTCAAAGAGTTTACTTCCTCAAAAATGGTTCCAGAACAGCTTCTTCCTAAAGTGGTGTTGCCTTTGGCTTAGTCAATGGAGACCTAGAATGAAGTCTTGAACCCTTGCACTGCAAATGCCCCTCTTCAGGTGAAGGAAAAATCCCTCCAAAATGCCTCCATCACTGTGTGGGCCATCATCTCACTTTCAAAGAATTAAGCAGGAATTGCTGTTTCACTTTCCCAGGAGGCAAGAGGAGACAAAATTCTTGTCTTTTGGGAAACAGTTCCTCAAAACACAGGGTTAGAGATATGCCAGTGAAGCAGATGTTCTGTATTCATTTTCTATCTGTCAGAGGGTTTCCAGGCGGGATCCAGAGTCCTTGTTGCAAAGCTAGAACTGTCTTTGTGAGCTGCTGTTGTATTTCCTTGTATTACTCTGTGCTCCTGTATAGGCGGTGTCAAGGCAGCAGTTTATCCATGTAAAGACTGGACAGCGACTAAGTGAAGCATGAGCAGAGGGACTGCCCTCTTCACCTTGCTCTAAATGTGCCTTGTAGAAATGATCAGCTGAAAGAGGGATAAGAAAAATTACTGCATGGCCTGATACCTCTAAGCCACACCTAGATGAGGAGAAGAGTTGAGCTCCCTGAAAATGCCTGGGACAGGGTTATGTCTTTCCTTTTTTTGCAAATGCACTCGTCTACCACTAGACACTATAGAAGGGAGAGCCATTGTCACTGGTAACACATTTATGACTTATTGATGATGTCACCTGCAGAGTAGCATCCAAGAAATCTTATCAGGTCAAGCCCTATGACAGGCTCAGCCATAATCAGGCTTGATGAGATGTCTGATCAGGCAAGTTACTCACTGCTCAGCCCTACTAGTATGTAGGCTCTGGAGGCAAACCTAAGCATTTGTCAGGGCACTTACAATCATGAAAATTGTTATTTTGTTTTAAAAAATATATGAAAGAAGGAGTTTATGCAATTAGGGCAGTTGGGAAGAGTATCCTTAAGATACCTAACTATGTATTTTCTCACTTTTTTAAATTACAGCTTTTTGACATTGAGTATGTTAAATCATAATTTGGCATCTAAACATCAAGAATTATGAGTTCTGGCAACTGTTCTTTAGTAAAAAGCATTACAGAATCACAGCATTGTTAGGGTTGAAAGGGACCTTTGGAAATCATCTTTTTCAACCCCCCTGCCAAGGCAGGGTCACCTAAAGCAGTTTCTTGTTAATCAACAAAAGTGTGACAAAGAGGCCAGCAAAATTTGTTAGGGCACCAATGAAATTGTGATAATAGGTTATCCAATACCACCATCCCCAGATTTTAAAAATTATTCCTGAGTAAACTCAGTAACCTGAGTCCAGCTTGATCATTTTCTCACAAATGCACCCAACCTTGACGTGAAGGCTTACAGGCGGGAGGGGAGACAGAGAGGGGGAAATCACATCTTCTCTAGGATTTGTTATCTTTTCTATTCAAAACTTTCTTAATAACCTAAAAAAGGAGAAAACACTGCAAGGTACAATAGCAAAATATAACTGCCTGGTTTTGAAACTTAAGAAATGCATCATGAAATAGCTGTTTTACATTCTTTGGTTTGTTTTCTCCTCAGAGAGAAAAGATCAAAGATCTTCAGCATTTTTTCCCATTTTAAGAACACCTTGCTTGTGATTGGTTTTTACTCCATAAAAAATAGTTTACTCATCTGTTTCTTACAGAAATATTTTGTGATCAAGATCCTCTGTCATTCTTTTTGTGTAATTGCTTCCTAAGAATTCTTTTGATATCAGTAATATTTTCACATAATATTGAAATTGCCCACTAAGTCCTACTGCTCTGTCCCTGCTGTTATCCTACGTATAAACCAGATGGAGAGGTTCTGTATGGGGTCTCCTCCAAGAAGTTTTCTGCTCTCTTTCTTGTTGGCCAAGCATATCACCTTCAATTTATAACCACTGCCTGCTAACCCAAGGACATTAGGATTCTTCCTAAATTGTCTCCTTATTGAATTTCTGCCAATTCCCTGACAAGGATGGGATCTGTGTCTCTGAGTGTGTTATACTTGAGCAATCTTTGTGCTACGCTACAGCCACAGGACGTGCAACTGTTTTCACTGATAAAGATGGGAACAGTTTACACTTGTGTGAATTTTTTTAAAGTGGAATACAGTACATTTAAAAAAAGAAAATCCCAAAATACCAAGTTTTATCAAAAATGAAAAAACAACAAAACCAAACAAAATGAAACAAAAACAAAAAGAAAACAAATAAAATACCTCAAAACAACAAAAACAAACAAACAAAAAAAAAACCACCAAAAAACAAACAAAAAACCCCACCAAAACTACAAGATACCAACATTGGCAGGGGCAGCTCAGTGTAGATTTTTGACAGACTAATTAGGACATTCAGTTATAGGTGTTTCACTCCCAGGCTTTGATTTTGACTACTGAGACTTCAGCACACTTGGGGTTTGTGACTAACACGACAAGAGATTGATGCCAGAGTCTGCATGACTTAGCTTTTGTACGACTTAGTTTGCATGACTTAGACAAAAGAATAAGAATCACAACATGGTAGAGTATTTTAATATTCAGCAACACAAATTTTATCAAAACTTATCAATGTCCCTTTTTCAGGGAGAACTCAGTCTTTTATCCAGTCAAGAGGTTATTTTGCTGAGGTAGAAAGAGTTGCTGACTCATACCTCTGTTGACTAATTAAGAGGTATGACTGAAAAGAGCTTTCCCTGAATTTGATAAATGGGATCTGAAACCTAGTCACCAAGCATTTGTTAGGTTTATTTTAATTTCGATCTCTTTCTTGCATTTTTGACATTTTCACATTTTGGTTACACTCACTGCAGTATTTTATTTCATTTTATATTAAGAAAAGAAATTTGCTATTTAATTTATAATTAAATAGTTTTAAAAAAGAGATGAACTTAGAATTAATGGACTACTATTGGCAAAACAAATACGAAATGTTAGCAGTAGCCATTAATCCTATACACCTTGAGGATGTCATGTGGCAGGTAAAAGATCCTTTTGAAAATGAGTTTTACAAAGAAATCTCTGGGTTTGTAGAATAAATCTGTGGAGTATTACCAACCACCAACTCTGCAACTGTATTGTCTTTGTCTGTTTGTGCCTTGACCTTCGCATCAGCTTTTTTTTTCCCCTTCTCACTCTCCCAAAATTAAATCCTTTGTCATCAAACATCCACCATGGAAGGGAGATCAAAAATCTGGCATGAAATTCCAAACAGCTTCAGTAATTTGGCCAATAATTTATTTTGTAATCATTCCTGAAGCATTGTCCTCATAACAGACAACAGCTGAGCTTGCTGCATTTCTAAGCTTATGCATGATGTCTAGGTTCAGATGCCTGCTAACATACAATCTGAAAACGTAAGAGTCCAGTGTGCCACTTTTCTGCATTCAGCTCCACAGCACTGGGTTTGAGTGTCAAAGGCGCAGTTTTGAAGACTAACCAATGTAAACTGCAGTCTACAAAATTTTTTCACTTAAGATTTTTTCTCTTTCAGTAACTCTTAAAGCTTGTTGTGTATTCTGAAGTGAATCATAGCAACCTAGTCATTGGATAAACATATTGGTTTGACAGTTCTCTGACATGCATGCTTTGATAACCAGCAAAGTGTAATGTGCATTAAATTCTGGGGAGAAAATTTTATGCAGAAGGTCTTCTGCTTCACACTGCACTCGTCGACCATGAATCTGCATAGCTCTGTATCCTGCCATCCTTGCTGCATCCCTCCTACTACTCTGCAGTCACAAACTGACTTAACAGTTGTTATCTGATATAAGTTTGCGCCCCACCAAGTGAATGTACAAGAAGCCCCGGTAATGAACAACCAGAATAAACCACGTGGTGTACCAAACTCCAAATAAAGGGTAAAAACAGATCACACCTGGATGGACTTAATAACCAGGAAGGCATTGGAATGAGACTTGAAGGAAAGTAAAATATTTCATAGCTGTGCTATTTTGGCTATGCAGACTCAAAGCATGACAAGAGAATCTTGTTTTAGATCTCTGGTATTTACCACAGCTCAGAGAACCAGGAGCAAAACTGTGAAAAGAATTCATATGTAAAGGTCTGTTCTGTAAATCAGTTCTCTTTCAATTATAAAAGCTGTGAATGGTCCACATGTTTGCAATGCATGCATCATCTGAAAACCCTGAAGAAAATCCACAGCCTAAACTTTCAGTGTGATTAAATAATTTTAATAATTAGTGTTCAGTAATCAATATGGGCTATTTTTTTTGCTCTCAGTAATTTACCAGACTGAGATATCTTTCCCTAATTCTTTATTTCACACCCTCATTGTAACTGAGAACTTCAAAGTGAGAAGAAAAATTATAAAGTACATGGTTTCTTTGAAAGTGTGTATGAACTCCATTGCCAGACAGGCTACCACCTACTCTCACTGTCGTTTGATCATTACTAGTCCAAATCTACGAGTGAAATTTGAAAAATTCCATGACACACACTCAAAGTATTTATGTTGTTTATCCCATACTACTGGTTGTCAGAGCACTACCAAGTAGCAAGACCTATTATTTTTATATGTTTATTGAATACCCTGTAAGCTCTACAATATCTATGTTAGTGTATCTCAGTGTCTGAGCAATATTACTGTAAAAGGCCAAAATTTTGAAGTACCAGGTTTGTATTTGTTTAGCTGTGTTTTGGGATGAGGAAGAGTTAAGCTATGTCTTAAAATACTGGAAGAGATTTTAATACTTTTATTATTTTATTGATGTTGCTTCTGGACAAAAGTGTAGCAGAAGAGAATATAATTCTTCTGAGGAAATAGTTTCTCAGGATAAACAGGCATATCACATGAAGCTTCATAGGGATAATATGACACCAAGTGAGATGATGAACTCAGAATGTTGCTGAAAATTCCAAATAATCCTTGCAAAATATTCACTGTGAGATTTTACACATTTACAATGGATATAAAGCAACCTTTACAATTGAAAAAATGTTCTATTAGAGCTCTTATACTTGAAGGCCAGACTGCCCTTTCTCATTCCTGCACAGGGAACTATTTTCCTTAAGTTCTGCCACATCTCAGAGGGGACTGTTCTGGTTATTGTTTCATCTGAAATAATGTTATTAATGTGCTTCCAGGCTCTTCAGGCTGGTCTCTGCGTTCACAAATGGACACATTTATTTTCCATACAAGTAAAGGAGTGATACATGCTCCAGTGTAACAAGTACCAGTAGTGCTAACCTGCTCCTGTTCTCCATGAGTGGTTCTCCCTGGTCCTATTTATCCCTCTCCCTCTACTCTCCACTGACTCCTGTGGAGACTCCCAAAGCCACATACAACATCCTGATCCTCAGATTTGCAAAGCAATCACATACCACTGTACACTGATAATAAGAAAATCCTCCCAGAACTAAAGAAAATAAAAGAAAAAGGTCTCCAAGGCATGGGCTATCATTTGCCAGCACTGAGAAAAGTCTGAAATGACAGGATCTTTAAACTGAAATGGAAAACATTTTCCATTTGGTACCATGGCAACTGAACAAAACCCAGTAATTGCCTCCTCCTTTCCTCACCTCCCAGATTCAATGCAACTGGGCTGACTTGCTTTCAAGGATTGGAGCTTTATCTATCTCTTGGTGCCTGGCAAATGCAACAGAAGAGGGGGAATGAAAAAAAAAAAAAAAAAAAAGAAAGGAAAAAAAAACAAAAGAAGAAAAGACGTTACCTTCAGAAAACTGAGCAGTCTTCACAAAAAAAGAGATTTCCTGGACTGGCAAGGGGAAGGACAGGACTTCACTGCAAATTAAAAAGAGTAAAGAACCAGAAAATGCAAAGCTCATTGTAGCTGCTGTGGAAGTTTCCTTGGAGACCCCAGGGGGAGACGACTTAGAAAAAGACAAAGATCACTGGTGGAGAAAGTCCAAAGGGGCTGGGTACCCCCTGGAAAGTGGAGTGACCATGGTTTAATCCAGGACAAACCAGAGTAGCCACTGATGGTGTCCATCATCTCCTCCCTCCTCCCAGGGCCTTTGTTATCTCCTGGGCCCCTTCTCTCCCCCATTCCATAGGACCAGGTAACCTTGGACCTTCCCTATCCTCCCCCAGGCCCTCTGGTGATTGGTTGTATGAGATAACTCTTAAGTCTGTGTCTGAAGCCCCCTCGCGCTCTTGGATTCCTGCCTCCCCTCTGTGTGGGGCATCTTGCAATAAAGCCACTCAGAACTGAAGGCATACCAAGGGCCCTCTCGTTATTCTACCTCAGCTGATAACTAAACCAGACTGTTTCTGCACAACCAATGCAGGCCGCATCTTCTCTGGCTAAGTGTCTGGAAGGTACTGCCAGAGTGCCCTGGGGACAGGGGCACTCCTGGAAATATAGCTAGCTGGAACCTGTCATATTAATGCCAGGCTGGACAGAGGAACCAGCAAGCTATAGCTCATGAACAGGCACATTTTTTACTTGAAAATGTGCTGGAGCACAGTTGTTCGTACCTCTAAAGAGCTTGAGCATAAGAAACTACTTTATGTTTTGCAGTAAGGCAATAGGCAAGTCTGACAGACTGAATTTATACATGGTTTTAGATTGATAGTCAAAAACATTGCACACTGCCCTGTTAGAAAAGAGTTGGGCAGTCATGACTTTTTGGTTCTTCCACTCACAGCACCACTTCAGTGTACTGAGCTCTGTTTCTGCACTTTTCTTGTTGCTAATTCAACCATTACACTTTGGCAGAACTTGATATAATTTCCCCTCTTATTTAAAAAGTAAAACGAATTTTTGTAATATTATTTAATTATTTAAGAAACAATTAAAGGAAAGTGTAACTTTATGAAAACCATGCTTCTTAAATGAGGAAGGACAGTTTCCAGAAATACTGCAATTCCATAAATATTACATAAGAAGCAGTATGATTTCATGAGTTTTCTCAATGTTGTATGAAATATTGCAGGAGAATTATATGAGCACTATTAAATTACTAAATTCCATTTATATTTCAGGTAATTTCACAAAATACTTTCATACTTCTGAATGCCTGTACATAACACAACATACAATCTTCATTAAATTGATTTTAGTTTTAGCATAGAAGCTTTTAATCTTGAAATAAAAACACAAAATTAACCTGGCAGAACACATTTTTTGCCTGTGTTGTTTCACCAGCTTTTCTTATCATCAGAAAATGCTAGCACATTTATCATCTCAGATTACTTTAGGAAATGTGCAAACACTGTGCATTTGTAAAATAAAAGAGTCCTTAACCTTATCATAAGGCAAAATCATCATTCTGAGCCAAAAGATAGCTAAATATGATAACCAAGGGCCGATATAAAAAAGAAGAAATTCCAGTCCTGCTGAAACTCATGTTCATTGCTGATGAAAAGTAAGTCTCTCTTAAACTATCCAGTATTTAAATAGATTTAAAGTTCTCAGCTTCCCCAGGTATAACACATCTTTTTTCTTTTTTTCTTGAAAATGATAGACCTGTCAACACTGAAACATTGCACTGAAATATTTCTTTCCACTCATCCAACATAAGGCCCACTGCAGAAGGACTGAAAATGTTTCCATAAGTCTCATTCCACATGCAAATCTATGGCTAACTCTCACCACTTTTGGGCCAAGAAACATTATTTTAATAGCAGAGCCTACCTACAATTAATCATCTGGGTAAAAAAACTATGCAAAAAAAAAAACCCCTCTGCTGTCAAAATGCTGTCTCAGAAGCCAAGCTCTGCACACATCCCAGAAAAGTGTCACTTGCCATCACAGTATTTTGCAGCCAGTACTGGTCAGCAAAACCCTCTAACTCAATCTTTTCTCATTAGTCAGCATGTACTGCAGAAACCCACAAATGGCTTTTCAGCGTACAAATCTGATCCAAGGAAATGTCAATCCACATTTTCCTCTTTTTACTCCCACTCCTGATGCTACTGGCAGAGCAGATGCTTTTGCTTCTCTTCAAATTTCAGCAAAAGCTTGCCAGCAGTGCACCTGATGACCTGCAAAGCTGTCATAAGACAATGGCACACTTACAAGCCTCTGTTCTTCATGACAGGAACACTGCTACACCATTATCATCCTATCTAGCAACATAATCTGAAATTCTGCTTTCATGCCTACAGAAAGCTGTCCCTAGAGTATCAGGGGAAGAGCTTCACTCTCATGAGACCCCCCCTGGAGTAATACTCTGGGGTCTGCAGCACAGGAGGGGCATCGACCTTTCGGAGCAAGTCCACGAGCAGGACATGAAGATGATTAGAGGGATGGAGCACCTCTCCTGTGAGGAAAGGATGAGACAATTGAGATTTTTCAGCCTGGGAAAGAGAAGGCTTTGAACCTAATTGAGGCCTTCCAGTACCTGAAGGGACTTTACAAGAAATTTGGAGAGAGAGTATGTACAAGAGCATGTAGAGACAGGACAAAGGGGAATGTATTCAAACTGAAAGAGGGTAAGTTTAGATTAGATAATGGGAAGAAGTTCTTTACTGTAAGGGTGGTGAGACACTGCAACAGGTTGCCCAGAGAAGCTATGGGCACTCTAGAAGTGTTCACGGTCTGCCTGAATGAGGCTCTGAGCAACCTTCTCTAGTGGAAGGTGTCCCCATGGTGTGAGGGTTTAAACTAGACATTCTGTAAGGGGTGCCCAAAAACAAGGCATTCTATGAAGATCTTGCACACTTCACCCAGAGTTTGCACACTTCAGATACCAGAACAGCTGCTTGCTTTAGAGTAAGTTCCCCAAGAAAACCCATGATGTACTGAAGAAAAAAACTCTATAATGGACATACCCAGCAGTGAGACAAATTTGCTGGTACATCTGCACAGGCTGCTGCCTGAAAACAGTACAGAGTACTATTAGGTACTTTGGCCATGGGCACAGACCTCTCAGGTACCAACTCCTCTCCATATACTGTCTCATCTGAAACAGTTCGCCACAGACCACTGAAAAATAAGATCCCTATCTACACAAAATGTCATTAAAATATTTGATAAAGAAAAAAATCAGCATTTTTTTCTCAGTTTCTTAATTCATTATTACCTGAGAGTTCTCCTTTTCTCTAAAAATGTAATTTTTAAAATTTAAAGCAGTAGGAGTAATCTATTTTACTGGAGCAATGAGAGATTTTCTACAATGCAAAGAAAACTTAGCAAATTTACTACTTTTAGATTATTCATATTTGATATGTTTGACAAAAACAACAGGGTCTAAAAAATAGTAATGCAGTCTTGTCTACAAATACTTGTTACTGCAAACTGCTTTTAAAAAACTGCTTTAAAATATCATCCTGTAATCTTTTGTGCATTTTGTGTTTTGTGTTCTTGATCTGCTCCTTTCTAGGTTTAATTTGCATACAGGTAAAATTTGAGGTAAATTTTTAAATCAGTTAATCATCATATCATATATTTACTATAAATTATTTATACATATGTCTCACTGATAGAAAAGATGAGTGACACAAGTTGCAGTTCATTCATTCTTCATTCATCAACAGATAAAATGTTTAGAAGGAAAAGCAGAGACATTTAGAAAGAGGTTTTGACTAATTTATACTTAGATGCTACTATTTCTTGTCTTTGCCTTCACAGCATGTCTTTTTCCCCACATTCCCTCCTTACTGAAGTTCTCCTGGTACTAACAGCACAGCATTCAGGTCCAGTATCCTTCCTGGTGTAACGACATGGTATTATATATTGTTTACATGACAGTCAGTACTCAGGGACTGCAAACGGCTAGGTGTTTGAAAGAAAAAGACTGCAAAGTCTTCAGAGAGCGAGAACACCTCCAGTCCTGCCTATTACACAAAAAGGTGAACGAAAAGCAGGGCTTTTTATCCTTTCTACAATAAAGCCGAAACAGAAAATAAAGCCCAGATTTCAAAGACATTAAATAAAATACAATGGATGCTGAGTTTAAGCTTCTGCCAGGCTTTCGGCCAACAAGAACTCTGCAGCTGGGTCTGGAAACAGGAATGCAGGAAATCCTACAGATGATACACACAGCACCTTTGCCAGCTTTAATCACTGTGGATCACATCTAAGATGAAGAACAGAGCACAAACAGTGGGGAGGAAGGACATTTTACCTTTAACATGACATCTTATTAGTCCCTTTACTCTGTTTTTGGAAGCAAAGCTCAGTTCTCTGTACTGTGTATCACACTGTGTCATAAGCTAGACTAACTTCTCAGCTTGTGACTGTATTTCAGTGGCAGCTGCACCATATTCCTCTCCTCCAACGTAAAATATTTACTAAATGTCTCCTGGCATCAGTAACTTTTTGAAGTCAATAAACCTTTTTCTAGCTCAAAGGGAACTGTCCAACATTTTTCCAGTGAGAAAAAATGTTGCTTGCAGTTAAACAGTTCCTTGTTGCGAGGAAAGACACCTGACTTCCCCCACAAACCTTTTTTTTCCTTATATTTTAAAAAACTGGTTATTTGTAACACAAAGGACTTTGGAAAACTATTTCCTTCTTTCCTTTTCCCTAGTAAGGAATATTTTTGCAATGATGTATAACTTCTCAACACCCCACTCTTTGTAATAAGTGCATGCCTCATCTTTTGGCAATCTGCCAAAAAATGATGCTTTTAGCATACTGAGATTGCCATCAATTTAAGAACGTTCTTCTGGCTACTTGCTAACATGGTGGAAATTTGCATTCTGATGACCTTTAAAGAATTTGTAGCAAACTTCTCCCTCCATTTGATTAGGTACATTAACTGACTTGTTTCCACCCTCTGCTCTCAGCTGTTTCATTCTGTTCTGGTTTTGCATATTTGTTTATTTATTTTGCAGTCAGGACAAATGATTTTATCCCAGACATAGAGCTAAGCACTCTCAGAACAACTGAATCATTTAGTGGTGCTTGGTTTCATGTGTTTATCAGCTGAAAATGGCACTAAGCACAGGCTTTATCTAAGCTACGGTAATTACTGTACTGAAATGAGCTCTCATACACAGCACAGACTGTTTTCAACAGATGCAACCAAGCAACTCTTGACTTCTCTGAAATACGTTATCTGGCTTTCAGAGCGTGACAATATTCAGACACGAATGCACACACCCCCTTATATACATAGAAACTTATATAAAATGCAGGACAGCGCTAGTTAAGGCAGTATGTTCTTTCTTATTTCTCAGTCGATTCAATTGCCCCATGCAAGTATAGAATAGAATCTCTCAGTTGTACATAACTTTCCCATTACATGCTGGCTGTGCATCTTATTACACATGAAGGTTATTGTTATTGCAATGTATCTCAGTGGTATACCAAATGTTAGTTTAATGATGTAATTAATATGCTTGGATTTACCATCTGATGTTCTTAGGCACCACTTGTGTAAGCATGTGATGCTAGCAATTTCAAACATACTTGGAAACAGCAGTTTTTTGTTAAGGAAGTAGGCAGAAAAAGATAAAGGATTAATAACGTAAGTCACATCCTCTAACAACATTTTAAAAAAATTTGTGTCAGATGTGTTCGACTGACATGTCAACTCAGAGTGATGTTGCCTCTGAAGCTTGTACAATATGCATTATTTATTTGTATCTGAGATTATTATTATTATTGTTATTATTGAGTTTAATAGGGTTTAGCAAAAACAGTTCTTCTAGGGTCTGAATCTTGCAGTCAGTTGAGCTCATTTAATGACGGACTGTTTTCAGTACTAAAAAGCTAATAGCAGTTTGATGGACTAATGATGTGCACAAGCGAGAAAATGAAGGGTTTTATTTTTTACTTTTTTGTTTTGTTTTTGAGGAGCACTTCTTTCATCTAGAAAAAATAATGATACACAGATGGTACTTGAAAATTACGTTCAGCTACATAGAGTGAGAGTCCGAAGCAGATTCCGAATTAGCCTTTATCAACATAACTGTCACTCATTACTTGCTAACCATAAATTACTTTTTTTATTAGAAAAGCAATTACAAACCTAATAAAGAAATCAGACAAAGTCCGTTGTATATTAATGGTGGGAAGGATTTAGGAACATCCAAGAATACAGTAAGAATAGAAAGTTTAAAAGATTAGTCTCATTCTTTACTCTTCATCAGCATTTTACCTCTCTATTCTTTACTACATCTCCACTGTGATTCTTCATAACACAGAGCAGATTGTTTATGCCATGATTTCCAGTTTTCTTCTAAGTCATGTCAGAAACATCCTAAGAGTACCTTTCCATTTTCCATGCAGAAACCACATATTTGCCAAGGAAATAAAAAGACACAGAAATATTACTATTGTATTTGAAATACACGTATCACAAGAAATCAGAAAAATCCACCAAGGTATTAAAAACATAAATGAAGGGATTTCTTTTGAAAAAAAATATAACCAAACATAAATACAAAGACTAGGGGAAAATTTACACTGAAATATACTTGACATAAATAGCCACTACTAATCTGTCAAATATTTGAGTAGACCTTGCACAAAATAAAGCATTAACTTAAAAATATTGTAATTGGAAAGTATAACACTGAGGATTTTAATTGTCAAATATGTAATTCATGTGGAAGTCACATTTTGTTATTCTTTGCAAAAAGTACCTATGGAGAAACCAGTTCTTATTCAAAACTATACTGAGCTAAATGTAATCACCAATGAGTAACAGAACATGCACAGTACCACAACTATACCAAATTTCTGGATGCCAAATACATAATAGTGATATTTTTCTCCACTTTCTGTACTCTCCATCAGCACAGTACAAGAAGTATACCATAAATTTTTGGATGCCAAATACATAATAGTGATATTTTTCTCCATGTTCTGTATTCTCCATGGACTGTGGGACCGTATCAGCCGGTCTGGCAGCTCAGATTCTTTAAACAAATAACACGAGATCTGAATATTTCAAGCATGCTGTTGCTAGAAATACAGAAAACAATCAGAACAGAAAGTATCGTTTAATCTCTTCCACTACCAGTTTGATCTTGCAACCACTCTGTCTTAAAGTAGAGAGATACCTTAGAAAGCATCATACCACAGGAGGAAGGCACAACTGGCTTTTTGAACTCTTCCTCTGGTGAATGTTTTGCCTGTGGATTGGTGTCAGTTGACTCCTCAGACCCATGGTGCGAGTAACTTGATACTGAGCCCTTGTACCAAGGGAGTTTTTAGGTAAAGTATATCTATAGTGCTGAAGAAACAGTTTTCAAGTATTTGATTTCAACAGTAAACCTCACCAAGTGACATTTTAGTACCCTTGCTTTCTTCTGTCCTCCACATACTCAACTTCACTAAAAAATATTTGTTTTAGAAGTTCTAACTCCTATGAAAAGCCAAACATGTAGAACTCACAATAAATTCAATCCAACTAGCAAGAGGTTACAGCTGTTCATACAACTCAGCATTTAAGCCAAGACAAAGACTGGTGGACGGAAAGCAGATATATTTCATTTGCATAGCTCATCCAGTGAGCTCCCCACATACTGTGGTTCTTTACTTATACTCTGACTTGAAAAGACCAGCACAATGGAGTGAAGTACCACAGTTTGACCTGCAAACTCATGATAATCAAGATTTTTAAAGACTTATATATGCAATATCCAAACACAAGCAAGTTTCTATAACCTTGGTCTGACACAGTCCTGCAAAAACAGCTGTGTGAATTCTTAGTTACACGATTGCCTTAAAAGGACAAATCGTTTTAGAAGGCATCTCTCAGGTCAAGAAACATTGACATTTCTCCAGTCACACAGAAACAGAGCCTGAATATTAAAGAAAAAAAACTACTCAAAATAGATGTAGAGGGCAAAAGTATTTTCTGATGAGAAATCAAACATTTTGTATTTATAAAACATAGCTGTTGAGTTGCGTGAGACCTGTTTAAGTAAAGCAAGTCAACTAAAAAACTACAGCCAGAAGTCAAACACATACACAATAAAATTACAGACCTTCTGCAACTTTCTGAAAACACTCAACACTTCAAGAAATTTTAACTAATACATTCTTCTGCTGAATATAAAGTATCCCTTTTGTCTCAACCTATCTATTTATTCTTTATACAAGTATTTAATAGCAGTAGATTAATGTAATAATAATATTCCAGATACTTTTCCTGTAGGATTTAAGAAATAACAAGAATACTGCTATGATGATAAGATACAGAATGATAAATTTCCATTATTTGAAATTTTTTTAAAGGCAGTTCTGTAACAATTATAATTCACTAGAGAAAGGAGAGAGGACAATGTATTTCTAATAATAAAGAATATATAATACATCAGCATTATTTCCTTCCAGGTACCTTATTTTTGGTGCAGAATGAGACAAAATAAAACCCAAATGCACAATACTACACATAACGTATCTATTTATCAAGGAGGCACCAAGAATAAACTAATAATTGGTAGAAAGGCATGGCAATGAAACTGTACTACAGACCAGGCCAAAAAAAAAAAAAAAGGGATTTTAAATTCAGGGTTTAGTGGTTGTTTTTTGCGGGGGTTTCCATCTGAAATTCTCTACTGTTCTTTAACAATCACTCCTTATAGAAGGTAAAGTTTCATGATGACTTAATCTTCCTTGCAGAGAGAGAGAGAGAGCAGCTGCTGAAACAGTCTAGTTAAGAACTACACATTTTTCCTTGCTGCCTCCTTTGCCTCAGGAGGGAAACAGTCTGCTTTTTTCAATGTAAATGTAGGCTAGTAGTTGATTATTCCTCTTTATCGCTCCTTCCTTACACGCAACTCAGCAGTACCATGAGGTGTGCAGTAGGCAAGAAGGGGAAAGTTATTTTATTCAGAACATTTTATCCTGTAATACAATACATAAAGCTAGCATTAAGTGGTAAATTCATTTGGGGACCAATCTTCTCTCTTCCACATGGAAATCAATGCCTGTTTTTCTGCTCACTTCAGTAAGAACAAGATTGGATGTTTCATGCTTTGGGAAAGGAAGTTTGAATATATTCTCATAACAAAACACAAATCCCTGAGACCACAATATTCTCAAAGATATGCAAAGTGCTACCGAGACTCTCAATGTGCTCCAAAGCCAGATTTGAGCTTTAATTTATTTATAAATGTGTAATGAGAAAAACGGCTTTGTGGACATACTTTTTTGTCTCTGTTTCCTGCTTTGCAGTTTTTCTCGTCAAGGGCTTCATTGTTCCTTAAAATTAGAGGACTCCTGTAAAAAAATGGAATAAGAATTCAGTAGTATAAAGTTTCTGTAATCCGTATGTTTTGAAACTGGTTCACTGCTTATTTTATAGGTGTACTATTTTATAGAAAATTCTGATATTCTTTCTTGCAAAATATTTTATTAGAGAGCCACTGAATAGACATGCAATATAATGCCAAAGTTTTTGAGACTGGTAAAAGCAGCTAGGTGATGTAACTAACCCCACAGGAAATATAATACTGACATATTAACACCAGTGGTAAATTTTTGCAGTTGCACAAGATGAGCCGGGGAAGAAGGAAACTTAGGACAGATGAATATAACAGCAAGCACACGGGCTTTGTCCTGAATAAATTTTCTTTAGACTTTGCTGTGATACTGGATGTTTTTGCTTTTTCCTCTGTAAATGGAGGAAATCAGGAATATAAAAAAGAAACGTGCATGACAATCTATTGGTGACAGCCATTAAGGGAATTACCTTGCCCACTGAATATCATTTACCTCGGAATCAGGTCTACTACTATTAATTTCTACCTTTTTAATGCACACTTTAGCTAGCACATGACCCATACTGTGTAACAGCAGTTACACCCCAGGGACTAGACATTAACAGCATGCGCTACAAGTGGTTTATTTTACAATTGCCGTGAAATAAAAGCTGATGGAAATGAGCTGGTGAATTACTCTGCCAGCAGAATCTACAATATTTTTCTTGTCATGGAAAAGCTCACTTCTTCTGTCTTCATTTTTTTCTTCCTAATAATGGTTTCATAGAAGAACACAATAGTTAGGGGAAATTCGGGGGAGGGGAAAAACAGAAATGCGTTGTGTCTCAATTCTGCCATTTTCATTGTATGCTGCTGTTCACCTGAATAAATTTTACCAGCTAAATCTCCGTGTCATAGTTAATTAAAACACAATAAAAAGCATAAAAAGCATAAAAGGCAGCAGTCAAATGAAATGAAAATTATTTTTCAATAAACTCCAGTCAGTTACCTTTTCCTTCTCATTAAAGGAACATTAATTCATGCTACACATGTGTATTTTTGTAGTGTTAGGGAAGAAAAGAAATCTCACGGAAGGGTATCAGAGGCTTCTTGTTTTGCAGCTCATAACAAACAAAAAGGACTGCACCAAAGAAGTTCTCTCCACAGCTTTTCTATTAAGCAGTAGATTCATTTCAGTTTTAAAGAGAAGGCTAATATAAAACAGTCCATATTGTTAATGAGCAGGTAGAAAGAGTGTGTGTTCTGACTATGAGAGACAAACTGCACTGAACTGCATTGATCACCAGGCACACGGGGTTTCCCCCCATCCCAGCATTCTTCCTTCCACAAGGAACTTAAATCACAGATAGGTAAATCTCACCAGCTACTACTTCTCTAGTGATAAAACATACTGAATTCCTCCTTTAAAGCTTCATCTTCTTAAAAGAAGTAATGGAAGAGTAATGGAAAAATGTAGTATCAAAGTCAGGTATCTGAAGAAGGAGCAAACACAGCAGTCAGTAATAAATACCTTTTGTCTACAAGTTTTATCCCTTCACTGAGATTTCTTTTTTCACTCTTGTTTGCATTTAAAACGTCAAGTAAATTATTACTCATCTTTGGTATTGCTTCAGGTTTCAGAGAAATTTTGAATTTTTTATTTATTGTCTCCCTGTTAGCCTGTAACACACAGCAGCTACTGCTAAGAGATACAGCTGACTGCCTGGCCTGATATTTTAGCACCTCAGCAGCCATGCGTGCCTTGCTCAGCTCTATCAGACAATGGTATGTGGCATGATTTACGTGTGCAGAATTGAGAATTCATTGTGAACCTATTTATAACTACAACACAGTTGAAAGAGAAAGATGATTTAATGAGTACTATAAAGATCCTTGACAAGGCACAGAGACATTACTCCACATGCTTATTTGTATTTGGAAATTGGTTTTTATCTGTAATTTTGTATGTAACAAGTGTACTCAATCTTAGTCCTTGCTTCATCACAGAGGACATAAGAAAATTTTGCTGATACCTTTAGTTGTTAGAACAGAGTCAATGTACAAAGAGACTCTGAAACAGACTAACAAGAAGAGATGTGGACAATTTTTTAGAGACCATATTCCAAAGGCATTTTAAGAAACACAGCTCCAGCTTTTCCATCACTATTCCTGATTATTAGAAGAAATTTCTCAATGCCATAATTCGAAACAACTTATCTTTCTTTGCCCAAAAACAGGGTTTCCTCTGCAGCTCACCCCACAAATTTAATACCACCCTGTGGAACTCAGCCCTGCATTCAAAAGACTGCTAAATTTTCTTACATAACCATTTCACTGTAAATCTTCCCACAGAATACTGAGCTCCTCAGAGAATGAAAATCAAACCACAATTTATTCCAGTGATCATCTGAATTCACTATAGTGTGGACAAGAGCTTATCAGAGTCCGGCACCAAGAGTGACTGACTGTTAATAAATCTTCGTAAGAAATTGAAAAAATAACCCCAAAAACAAACCAAAATTAAATTAACACCTCAAGGTGAACACATAGGCTATTTTCTATTAGTTTTACACAGATGATCATTTTGTCCCCACATGGCTAAGCTTCAGGAGTCATTTACTGGTGAATAAGCATTTAATTACATTTGAGGTGTTTTCTTTGTCTGTTGCTTCAGAATGCCTGTACACTGGAGTACAAGAAAATCTCTCTACAGGTGCTTATAGAAATATTAAACTGGGATAATGCAAGTGTTTCTTTTACCCCACAAGTTTACACAGTGAGATCTCAAATGCTATGATGTGAGCTTGGCATATAAGATAGCTGGTACAGATAAAAATTCAGATTTCAGCACCACCGACTCCAATCTACTGTAATGAGGACAGGTGTATGTGATAAACAGAGAGAAAGATCAAGGTCCCAATGATGAAACAAAAGTGACAGGCAAGCATGCATTTGCCTGACTACTGTAGTCCTTGATGAAATAGAGGCACAGAAAAGCTCAAACCACAGACCATTAATAACCAAAACCATGGAAATACCATAACCATGGTATTTCCCTGCTGAAGAAATCAGGGGTTTAAATTGAAGGGTATGAGGGCAGCAAAATAACGAGCAAAGTAAACAATGAAAAGAGTGTAGCATCTGCGTACACCACTGAGTATTGATAAAACACAACACTGTCATTTTGCTGTTTGCCTGTTTCTCACTATGCTCTGCTTGTATACATCTGAATGTTGTTTAATTTCAACGATGCCATGGGGACACAGATAAACACAAATAGGGTCATGCTGATTTTATTCTCCACTGGCACTGACAAGGTAAATCCAAACTTACTCATGTTGCTTTTTAGATGATGTATTTCCCAAAAAGTTTGCTACAAAGAGACACAGATTTCTAATAAAGGCAGATCATACCAACTTTTCTAAGTGACTGTGTGAGGCAACAGTCCAACTGGAGAAATTCTGAAAATTCAGGCAAACTGCATGTCATAGCAGAATAAACAAAATGTTTAAAATGCGTGATACCGGTAATGGTTGCCGGGTGTCCAGTAACCTTTCCTCACACTGAAGTGCACAAGATGAAATACAAGATGATGTTCTTTAAGAGAAGAGGGGACACGGCAGGGAAGAACCCATATGCATTTTAATACACTATCTTCAGGCAAGAAGACACTTGAAACTTCTATGATTTGCAATTCTGAAGAACATTTAAGCTCAACAGCTTCCACAAAATTTAATGAAAAGGGCTCTTATTGAAACAAAGAAGAAATTTTTAACCCCAAGAGTAACAAAACGCATATAACTGGAAAAAAGGAGTTAAATTATTAAATCCCCCTAAATATGCATTTTGGGAAGAATGTATTTTATGTTACAGCAAACACAACCAGGCAAGATATATTCCAGAGGGAAAAACTGCTAGAACATGAAATATTACAGGTTTCATGGTTTCAGTTACCAGTGACTCAATTTTATGCTCAGTTATTTAATGCCAATATTGATAAAAGTTGTGAAATTCCAATTTTAGAACCATGATTGTCACAAGCTACATAGAACAGAAACATATATAATTGATGCTTTTTTACACAACACCCTCAACTCTGATAGTAATGACTGAAACTATAGCCCCCTTTTCCTTTACTGGCATTCAATTATTGATGCATCTGTACTTTGGCAATACAAGTTTTATGATGTGGTAGACTTATTGGGTGGGAAGGGTAAGTAAGTATCACATTGATGTTGTCCACAACATTGATGTCCAAGTGGTCACCCCTCAGAATCCCCTTGCCCGTGAGAGTTTCAGTATTTGAAGTATGCACTCACACCAAATCACGACACATTTAGAGACACTTAAAAAAATCTGGAAAATGTGGGATTTCCTTTTATCTGGAGATACATTTTGCACAGACATTCTACAGGTGCATTTGCACAGGAATAGATTTTATGGAAAACAGATAAAAGGTGATTCTCAGGAAGCTGTATGTTGTGCAAACGTCTGTTTTATACTTATTCTACTTTAAATATCAGAACACAAGTTTATCTTCTAAGAGCAAAGGATGTTGTCACAAAAGCTTCTTAGCTAGCAAGTAGGAGGTTTAGAGTGAATAACAAAGTACACAAAAGCAACATTACAGCTATAGAAATGTCCTGTCAAAGTAATTTACACAGATCTGCTGTTAGAGATAATCTGTTTTGTAAGTCAGAACACCAAAATGTGCAAATCTGACATTTGCTTCATATTAAAACCTCTTCTGATTGACAAGATTACATTTTTTAACATATGAACTATGAGTAACTGTAATTCATGTAGGCCATGATAAGTGTATATTATACATCTTCTAAATGTATATTCTATAAATACATCTTGAGGTTATGATTTAAAGATGCAACTAAAATGTAATGATTATTTAAATGTAAGTGGTGCAGCAATCAATATACAAACCTGTTTAATGTTGGCCACTTTTGAATGACGTGTGCCCTCAGGTAAATCTTGAGAACAAAATGAGGGTTACTTTCATTCTAGACAACCCATTATGTTCATGGGAACAGTATAAAGGAAGGGTTGAACTAACCACTTCCAGTATCCAAACCTCCACAGAACAGACACTTCCCTTACATGGCTGCTTTAAAAAGAAGTATATAAAACAGCAAGAAGAAAACAAACAAACAAACCAAAACAAGAAAACCCAAATGGGATGGATCAGATTTTCCTAAAAATTTAAATGTAACTTTTCATTATGGAATAAACTGAGATTTCCTGGTGTTAACAAAGATTCGGAATAAGATTAATTTTAGCTGACCTCAGTAACCTGAAACTAGATTTCCTTTGGATTGCACAGACCTAGAGTATGCTTTTGATGATCCAGAACCAATGACAGAGATTAATTACAGTTCTTTGACACAATCTCTATTTTAGAGATCTGATGAAAGCAATGTTCTCCCTGCTACAACTAAATGGGCTTGTTAAACTTGTGTAGCGCAGTAACCCTAAATTAAATGGCATCATTAAACTTGTTGTTACAGCACATGAGTTGGAGAAGAAAACAATCAGTCATGTACTTGCAGAAACACTTAAGTTCTACTCTGTAATAAATCACCTTCTGGAAAGAATCAGCCAGGCAGTGTTTTTCACAAAGAAACAATAATTTTAAAAAATACAGAACCAAACAAACCAAAATATTAAAATTGTTTGAAATATCCTTATTTTCACTAAAAGTTTATTTGGGAAAAACAAATAAATAATAAAAATTAAAACCAGCAACACCAAGCAAAAAAACCCAAACTGAACTAAAAAACCAAACCAAACCAACCTCCCCACCAGAAAAAAGAAATCCCTAGTAGATTTTGAAATTTAACATCTTTTCCAACAATGGCATGATAACACATTCTTTTTTCAAAACATTTACCTGGCTTCTGGAGGAGCTTTCTCTGAAAGGCAGTGGTGATCACAGTGCTGCTTTGTGTGCAAAAACCCTGGAGACAAGTCAAATTAAAACTTCCTTTCAAACAAACATTACAAGGAACCTATCCCAGTAAAAAGTGGTTGTACATTCCAGGTCTGCAGCGCAGTTTCAGCCCAACATTCCCATGAGACATATTTTTCTCTGGATTCAGAAATTCTAGGGGAACAACCCACTACTATCATTAAGCTAACAGGCCTTGCACCATCAATGTATGTGTATCAACATAATCACAAACAAGTTTTTCTTCTTACATCCTCATCATCCTTCATTCTCTTGCCTCTGTTTTTCATCTAATTTTATGTTCTGCAATAATTTTATGAATGTTTTAGGACCATTTTTGGACTCTGATTTCTGTAAGTTTCATGGGATGACAAAATGCTTCACTTTTCTAAAGTCCAGGCTTCTTTATTTAGATAAATTCTCTGAAAGACATGAAACCTGGTAGGTTACACACAGTAAAATGGTCCCAAAGGGAAATTTATCTTGGTTTAAGGAATTACTTTTTTCATTTCTTCAACCAAATTTTAATATGGTGGGCTAAGGAGAAAGAGTTCCAAGCATTACAATGGAGTTCAGACCTGTAAACTCCCACGTGGGAATGTGTGAATTAACTCTGAGAGAGAGATTTCTAAAACTTAAGAAAGCAGTCTTATCATTCCGGGGCATAATTTCACACTTGTAAAAAACAATATTCCCCCCAACACTTTTGTCCCATTGATTTCTCTGTAAACTTGCTGGGACGTGTCCAGCCATTTTTGGTGAAGCACCAAGCACACAGCAGAATGAATTTTAAATCAGCACCAGTTAGCAGGATAAACATTCATATAGCCTCAGTATTTTAAATGAAATGCAAGTTAAGCTTGTAGACAATTCCACAAACTGCTGGATAATACTAACTGAAATTTCAATTTTTCCTACATTCTTCACAACCTGAAGATTATTAGATTTAAGGAACATTGAATTTTAAGCTCAGCAGGAATGCCACTGACTTTTATTAGCCCTCTTGAAAGATGTCACATTAGGTACCTGTATTTTCCTCAGCCTTTTCATGAATTTCTGCCTCACCACTCACATCATATTAAGCTGCACCATGGCTGAAATTTCAGGAGCAGCTATAATTCCTCACACAGACCACATTCATTTCTGAAGATACTACCTTCTCTGCACTGACTGGGCAGAAAAAAAAAAGTGTTGCATCACAGTTGTGTCTATACTTCCAGAGTCTTCCTCTCATTGTAGATGTAAGGGAAAGACTTCTAACTTCCACTAATCAATTAATCAGAAAATCAAAAGAAAACTCTAATGCAGACTAAAAAAAAAAAAATTACACTACGTATCTGGAAAAAAATCCCAGAAAAAATAAAGTTGTTTTACTTCACTTCCAATAAACTTTACATATTAGAAATATGAAAGCTATAAAAATGTAGGAAAGTATACTTTCAGTTTTTTCCAGGAAACAGAAATAATTACATGCATGTTTGAAGGTTTTCATAAGAGCTGTTACAAGTGCAGCACTTTTCAAAAATCACATCACTTTAAGCCACTTAGTCTTATCCTATTTGTCTTCGATCTATTTTTTAAGTTACTTTGACAAGTAATGCAGCAGCAAGATAAACAGGCCTTCATCTGTCATAGACCTATACAGCTGCTCAGAAGCCCTGGAAGAGAGGAAAAAAGCATTAGCATACACCCTTTTGAAAAGAAAAATGCATTAGATTTTTATCATTGAGATGTTTCCCAGGGACTCAGGAGAGGCTCAAACCAACCATATTTTTCTCCTCTTTGCTCAGAAAACCCATGCTCTTAACACAGCCAACTTTTTGTTATCGTAATTAAGCCCAAAAAAAAAGGTGGTGTAGTTTTCTTTTCAGGATGTTGAACTATTTATTGTTCATGTAAAGAATACATGGCCTTGGTATTTCAAGATCATGACATCATGACAAAGATAAACCTGAGGCAGTATTTCATATGGCTGCAAAAGGACAAAGATTCATGTTTCCAGGAATATAACAAGCATACAGGCCTACTGTGGCCGTCCGCCTGCCTCCTCGGTGGAGTGGAGGTGGCTACTAGCAAAGGCGGATGCGACTTGGGTCCTCAGGGGCCAGCCTTGTTCCCAGTCGCTGAGCGACTCTTGCCCTTGCTCCCTGCTAGCTGCTCGGTAGGCGAACTCTCCCACACCTCAGGGGGTTCCTCCAACCCAGGAATGAAGAGACACAGACACGAGGTTCTGCACTCTGTGGCACCGGGGATCGGAGGACCCCGATTCCCCTGGGACACGATCTTTTATTGTTCTGGGGAGGAGCAGGGGACAGGGAGCGAACCAGGGATAGAAGGGGGATGAGCGAGGGTTACAGACAGGGGAGTGATACAATGAACAACCCAGTAACTGAGAACTCTCTAGGAAACTGGGGGTGACTAACTCAGCATGGCAGGTGTGCTCCCAATGAGCCCTGGGGGTATTAACCTGTCTCGAGCCCAGCCTCTTCTGGGCTAAACTATTGTTTGCTCTACCTCGGGGGAGCCCTCCTCCTCCCCCCAGGGCTTTCTCATTGGAAATTCTTCTTCTGGGGTAACCTGCACCACCGCCACAGCCTACAACACAAAAATCCTACGGAGCTTCTAATATGAACTTTAATATACTGCATGCAGCACAGCGAGAAATGATGAGACAATGTAACTAAAAGCATGAAAGTAATCTCATCCTAAGGGGGACACAGTGTGCCGTGGCCTGGTGGACTTACATCCCGCCGGTCCCTGCAGTGCTCCTCGTGGAGACCCTCAGGCGGTGCTTCGCACAGCACCTACGAAAAATATAAGCCCACCCCTGTAGGTGGTAACAGAGGGCCACTTACATACCTGGATGCGTCCTTGGAGACAAAGAGACCAGAGGGTCCATCCACGTGCTGTTCTAAGGAGTCTATTGTGCCTCCCGAAACGGAGGCAGAAGCGAATGTCGGCAGACACCGGAAACAGGTCTGGTTTATACGGGGGCGGAGACAAAGCTGATTGACATTAGCATGAGCCAATGGGAAGAGGGGAGGGGAAAGGGGCCAAGAGACAATGGGGAGCGGACTGTAACATAAGAGCAAACTCCTTATGTCTCACTTCTTACAGGAGTTTTTGGGGTACCTTCCCAATATGCCTATTCAATAAAGTCAGGTAGTTTGTTGAAATACATGATGCTTGACTCCTACAGACTGCTCTTTGCAGTACTGCCCTTAAATTTATTGGCATGCTATTGATATAAATTGTTTTCTCATTCGTGTGTGCACCTGTAAAGTGAAATTGGAATCTTCTGTTCAGTTCTAAGAGTTATTTCCAAGATATTTCATTTGCTTGTTACCTGATTTCCCAGTTGCTTAAATGTCCATGATTTCAGAAGGCAGTTGCACTGGGTATTAACTGGCCCATGCTGTAAAATTCTGGGACCATTTTCAGGCAGAAAAAAACCCCCAAAACTACTGAAGAAGGCAGTTCTCCATCAGGCCAGTGCTATTCAGTCACCCAGTGACAACAGGTGAGATGCAGACTGAAATGTATTTCCCTTTCCTCATCTCTTTTGTTCTGAGGCTCAAGCAGAGTCACCTGGAGCGCAGTTCCAGTTGCAATTTAGGGAGAACTCACTGGGCTCATCCAAAGATCTGTCATTAGCAAAAGGTCTCTCTGGCTTGAGGAGCAACGTTGAGAGGCATCCCAGCTCTGGGGGAGACAACAACCATCCAGCCACACTGACCAGCGAGAAGAGTTCAAAGCAGGCTCACTTAGGTCATTTTATTTATGGGATAAAGTGTCTGGCTTATGGTCAAATTGCATACAATAGGAAGGATGTGCATAAAACTCCCTGTATCCACAAATTTCTTTGTTTCTTTATAAAGGAATCTTGGAAAAACTGCCTCTTAACTGTATGATTGGTGTTCCACTCTCACATACATCGGCGTTCATAAAATCACGGTGTGCTCCTCTTTAGGTTTCTTTGAGGCTTCATTCTCCCAGCTGCCACTCAGGACTGTGCCTCCTTTGGAGCCTTAACCAAGTATTTTGAGTTTAATTAAGGAGTGAAGCCCATAATTCACACACGACCCCACAAAAACAGTTAATCCACTTTATTGATTCATCAAGGTGTAGTACAGTTACCTCTTGCCTCTACACCATAAATACATGGCAGATCAGTGGTAAGAGTCCAATTATTTGATAAACTGTTTCATTTAAGTGACAAAATTAATGTTAATTATATACTATGTTTGCACCCTTGCAGATCCAAAATAAGCAAACAGCTTTTAGTATAAAATATTACTATTAATTAAATTATAGGTGAATTCATCAGAATTAATAAGGAGTATTTGCTTCATGATTTACCAGACATTTGCATATAAAATAATTTTAAGTAATAAGCATAATGTTCAACCTACATTTTGGCTCCAGTTTTAACCTCTTTTATTGTTCTTCCCATGAATTTTCACCTGTCTCATCTTGATTGCTTTCCTTGCTACATTTAGTAACAATTGCCAAGCTTTATTTCTCCAAACTGGAGATCTGTTTCCTTCTCAGTTCAGTGATGCCCACTGACAGAGTCAACCCACACAACATAGAAACACCAACCCACACAACATAGAAGTCTACATATATAATTTTTGCTCCATTTGGTGCCACTAAAACAATGGTTCTTATATTCCTGCCTTTGTGCTACATTCACCACATCCTGTTCTTTGTTTGCCAGCTGCAATGTTTCATGCAGCAGCTTTATCGCTGCATGAAATTACTGCCTTTTTGCTGAGACATCAGAGAATCAAATATCTTACTTTGGTGGTTCTTTGGTGAGGAGAGGTGCATTTAAAATTGGTGACAGTTTACGAGATTGTTGTAATGCCAACAGATCTGAATTCTGAGTTGGTACCTCTTGCCGCTATGACATAAATCTGTGGCATATGTGAAAATGAACACAGAGAAGAGTATCAAAAGAGACACAGAAATCCACTTATACAAGCCAGGGGGCTCTCCTGTGAAAATTCCATATTGTTAGTGTATTTTCCACATAAAGTTAAAAGAGTATCCTTTACCTACATTTACCATCTATTGTTTTCTATAAGGGATTTGTTGCAGACAAAATGGAAGTTTTGGACAAGTTTTATAAGGGACATTCTCCCTTTGAGACATAAGGTGTGGAAAGGACCCCAGTATTTTCTACACTCCTCAGAGACGAGTCTAGGTGCAGCTTGATCTAATCCTAGCACCAGACTTCATCAATGTTTTGTATCTAAAAGTTTATGTATAGGTGTAATTGAACGCACTTTTTTAAAGTAATGTTGAAACAATTATATTAAAGTAACTAAGCAGAGATTGGTGTTGCTCACCTGTACCAATGACCAATGGGAAAACAGCTTTTGCTCAAGGAGTAACCTTGAGTTCCCCTTTCAAGGAGGAATCTCCATGTGTGCCCCCTAGAAGGGGTATGTTAGAAGACCCTGCTCTTAAAAAGCAGGGCTAGGATTGATGGTGAGTCATAGGTTTCTAGGCCAGCTCTGTCAGCTAAACAGCCTTTCACTCAGCCACTTCAGGTATCAGTTACTATCACTAGATGGTTCCTTTTTCAGTTACTTCATCTGCCACATCTGCCGCATTCTGTCAAGAAACTTTGTTCACTTCCTCAGAATCTATAAATTTGGGGTTGAATAATCAAGCTGGTCTCAATAGTCCTCAACACCAAAAGCAGTATGACCCACCATTCTCCATCTGGTAACTTCTCCAACTGATAACTTTTGCAAATAGAGTTCAAGTTGGTTTACCTGTACTTAGGCAGAACATTCTTCTATAAGGCTGCCATAAGAGCAAGCACAAGTTCTTTCATAAAACTAAAAAAATGCCCACTTCAAACCTGTATTTTCACCTGCTTTAAGAATCATATTGTACGTAGTGATGCTAAAAATACAGGACAATTTTTTATTATTAAAATTATTTTTAAATTTCACTGCACCACTAGAGTAACTTAAAGTTTAACTTTGGTGATGTTGAAAATTGTAATTGATATACTTAAAATATTTTAATTGAGAACATATAATATCCCAAGGGTATTTTAGAATGTATATTATCCAGTGTTCAAAAATCTAGTCATACATAGCAAACAGGAGTGGTAGGATTTACATTAGATTTGAGCATTTAGTGCTAGTCCCAACCAAAAATCTACAAATCTCAGATCACACAAAAACACTCTTCAATGTAAAATATATCTGCTACCTGGCAGGAATATAGAAGAAGAGTACAACTTCATCTACTTAAACAAGCCTTACCATGATACAATATTGAACAGTATTCAACAAATTCCATGGAAATGTTTCAGACACTTCCTGACCTTGGTGAATGTTTAAAGAGTAGTAAGTCTGCAACACACAGGTACACCAGCAACTCTTGAGTTGTGCCTTTGACTATTCAACAGAGAGGTAAAGAGTACAATTATTATATAGGGTTTGAACTAACAATGTTCTGACACTTTTTTTAGTGCCAAGGTACTTGCTCGCTTTTTGTAATAATAATTAATGACAGCAACAATAACAAAAATAAAAAAACAAGGTTTTAAAATATTAAGAACAGTAATTTCACTTGAATCTTATAATAATTGCAGTGCACAAAATAGTTGAGGGGAAAAGTAGGTGATGTTTATCTTATGCTGACAACAACCCCTCCATTTCAATCATCTGTTTGAAACATCAGCTACAGCTTACAATCCTTTGGATTGACATTTTCTTTCACAATTTTTCCTTATGAATTTTTAAATCTGTTTATGAGCTTTTATTTAGCTATTAATTCCACACTTCAGTAGCAACACTTCAGTTTATTGCACACAGAGTAGCTTCACTGGAGGTTGCATATATGTTGTCGGGGAAAACAGTGAACAATAACTCCCTATTTTCTCTGATCATACAATTTGTGATTACATGGACATCTATCAAAATGACCTGCAGTCGTCTATTTTCTATAGTGAGAAGACTTAGACTGTTTTCCTTTCTCTGGAAAGTAAATATCCGATTACTTTTGATAATTCCCATTTCATTCTCTACTGTCCCTAATTCAGTTAAAACCTTTCTAAGACTGAATTTCTTGTAGTGTGCTCATTTTAAAATGTCTGCAGGCTATGGGCTAGTTGTCTGATGTTACATTGTTTTGTTCTCTGTTTCCACTCTGCTGTAAACACCTCATGTACCTTTCTCACTGCTGTGAAGAAATGAGATGAGGGTTTCAGAGTGCAGTCCACAGTTACTTCAAATATTTACTCAGGAATGGGGCACCATGAATATCAAGACAATTAATTGTGTCTACAAACAAAATTGTCTTGGCATCTGCATTTCTTCATATTTATTGACTTTAGATATTAGCTGGCACTTCATTGCTCACTTGTCTATTGAGAGTCTTCTGCAACTCTTCCCTACCTTGAGTAGAGTTGTAATGTTGAAGCCTTGCCATCTCTGTTCACCCAAATTCTACAAGTTTTCTCAAGATAAGCATCAAGTAGAATTGTTACTTGCAGAGGCAATCAAGGAACACCACTGACAGCATACATGCAAAGTGAAAACTTACCATTGGTTTCCTTATTTAAACTCAGTAATTAATCACCATCTTTCTGCAAATCCAGTGTTCCGTCAGCCAGCTGCCCTCATCTGTGTTTGATGGTGTTACTTAAAGCACACCAGCAGAAATGCAAGACGTGACTTGCTACATTTATTTCCCAGTTGACTAAGTCTATTCTTTCTTATAGTTTCTGCCAGTATGACTGATGTAGAAGTAAGATGTAATGGCTTGTAGATCCCCAGATACCCTTTTGAAGCCCTTTTTGAAAACTTGTTCTCATTTGCTTCCTTAGTCTCTTCAGGATTCAAGCAACAGGTTTTATATCATAACGTTGGTAATGACTCACTCTAGACCCCTTGGGTTAAAACTTTTACTCTGAAAATTCATTACTCTCGTATTTTGTTCTAAATTTTTTCCAGTAATGTGCCTATTTAAGACTAATGGACACAAATATAAAGAAAACATTTAGATTTTATCACTATTAACTAAAATGGTCATTTATATATATATGCCAGACATTTGTCAGCCCTATGGAGTCAAGTGCAGGCTTCCAGTTTCTGATATGCTTGAATATATTTTTATTATGTATTTTTATGCTTAGAGCAATTAACTATTGCAAAATCTTCACTACCTGCCTGATTAGATGTGATTTCAAATACAACTTACTACAATTTATATTCCTTCCATTGTCTATGGGCACAATTTTCAATTGTCTGACAAAAAAGACTTCTTGCTTTTTATGATTATTTTACTCTGCTTGCACAGCTAGGACATTATAAAGCAGCTATATCAGAACATGACTGCACCCACACCCCACCCTAAAAGTTAGATCAAAATTTGTGGTCTTTTCAAATAATACAAACAATTTCCAAATGTTTGTGACACTATACTTCCTAATACATTTTTAAGATTCAAATGTCTGCCTTTGGTCCAAAAGTATACATTCAAAGACCAGTTCAATCTGTTCTTTAACAAAAATCAGACACAAACTTGAGAATTTCCAAGGTGAAATCAATTTCTCCAAAACCACACATAGCCAGAATTTATATGCACCAGGCAAACAAATTTGAGAAATAAATAGCACGGGGAAAGATCCCTTTCCTTTTTAAGATCTTGAAAAATCATTTGGCCTTGCCATAAGGAGCCTTATTAACTCAACTTATCCAGCAGATCCAGGTGACAGGCAATCAAAACATCAGCTACTGTGGAAGAATAAATGAGCTGTAGTTTTTATCTTGACACCTTTTAGAATTCTAACATCTAATGTAATTTTGTCCTGTTCTGGGACAGTAATTACACAAACAACAAATAATAAATGCATGCTAATGAGTAAGGCAGTAAAAACTGTACCCTTCACTGATGCAACCCAAGGAGTATAGCACCGAAGTAGGCACACAGAGTGAGAACAATCGAAAAAATGTGTCAGGACTTGAAACATAGTAACATGTAATGTTACTCTGTGTAGTGTTGATGCAGGCTTGTTATTTATATGAAGTTTCCTCACGGAGGTAGAACGCTGGTTGAACAACTGCCTGTGTCCAGCTGAGCTGTTTGACCACATACCTTTAGCCAATTTCATTAATAATCATGCCAGATGATAAACATACGCTTAGTATCCTATGTTTTGACAAAAGGGACAATCAGATATATACATGGGAGTCAATACATAGAAGTGATCAAAAGCAATATATTATTTATGTTATTGACTAGATTTATAGCAACTAAAATCAGGGGAACCAAATGAATAGACTTACAATTATTATACAGAACTGTATTTCGAGACATGAAAGTCATTATTGGCCACCTAAAGTCAGGAACCTAATTTAAATTAGTTTCCATAAGGATTCTTAAAAGTGAGAAACAGCAAAGTCTTGAAAAACTGCAACATGAACTATTTCACATACAAAACTAACTTCATAGCCAAATAATAGGGGAGACAAATCAACCCAAAGAAAAGAAAAATCTGAGACGGCCATGCCACTTTGCTGTCCTTCTGTATCTTGAAGTTCTGGTCTCTGTAGTCTTCAGGGAATACATTTCAGGCAGCATTTTCCTAGTTGAAATATATGCTATATTATGGAGCCTTACTTAGTAAGCAGTCTACACAAGGTAAATGCAACAGAGGTCCCATTAATGACAGATAATATGAATAAATACCTCTGGTTTATCATTTTATCATAAATCCAGCACAACCAAAACCTGTTTTTTTCATTCAATACCTTGATTCAATTTGTCGTAACCTTCATGCCCTATACAGTGAAAACTCTCCGTAATAAACAGAGTCATTCCTCCTGCCTTGCCTGTCCCTTCTGAAGAGATTATAACCATCCATTGGAGATCTCCAGTCATGGAAGTCATAACACCTTATCTCCATAATGGCAGCTACACCATAGCTTTACTGCTGCACCATAGCTTCCAGCTTCTCCTGTTTGCTACCTATACAATGTGCATTGGTCTACATGCACCTCAGCTGGGAAATGTGAGTATTTAGAGAAACTCTAGTCTTTCCAATGATATTTCAATACTTAAGAGTCACAGTTTACCTTGAATTCAATACTAGAACAATACTTAAAAGGCTGGGGACTCAGGTGTAGGGACAGACTGATAGAGAATTGTAAATAACCTCTTAAACATAAATCCATCTGTTCTAAACACAGTTCACTCCAGAAAAGAGTACTTTGGAGTATTTGCAGCAGAGAATGCAAGATTCATCCAAAAGGGAATGAAAGAGCAAGGAAATTATAGCCTATGCTGAGAGCAGCTCCTTGGGGATTTGAATACAAGATACCTGTCCACACACCAACAACTATTGATGCATCTTAAATTAAATTACCAGAGGAGTTGTCTTTGTCTCTTATAAATCAGGATGTATATGCAGCTTTCCATTCCAAGGTACCTTCAGGATTTTCTCTAACCTGTTACACTGTTAGATAACCTAATCCTACCTGAAGAGTCAGCAACACTCATAATCCATTATTTTAAATCTTAATTTACTTGAATGGCTATGCTGTAACACCATAAGGAAATTCTGAACTGGAATGAAATTCATTTCTGTAGAGAGTGAAATCTGACTGCAAATCCAAATCAATATTTCAGCAACTTCCTATTCTGAGAAAGTAAAAAGAGGTTTCAGGGCTCACAGACCTTTATATGACCTTTGCCTTTAGGCAGAAAATCCTTAGGAGTTACATGTTCTATTTCAAAAACTACTTTGCAGTCAACAATAAGTATTTCTTCATGCGTCAACTGCTAACACATTCAGATAAGCACAGCTAACAAGAATATTTGTAGAAAAAAAGCCCTGTCATTGCCAGCAAAGGTTACATTTACAGTGTCTGTTGCAAACCAATGCAATCTTGTTCTTGCTCAAATGCTGGGCAGAAACAATCTTGATCTGTCTAGATGCAACCTGAAATAAAAAAAAGCTAAATTTCTGCATCTTTATGATATCAAGCCCAAACTAATCATTAAATTATCGTGCTGATATGTAGGAGCTTTTAGTGGATCTAATTTAGCACTACATTAGCACTTATTTACCTATTCCTACCCTTAGCACTTTTGACTACTGTGGATCCCAGGAGACTTTCAGTCTCTGCTGAGCAGCAAACTACTGTTCAGTTAATGCTAGGTGATGCTCTGGGCCTCCATCAGCACACATTTTCACAAAATATATATACACTACTCTAAATAAAGGATAAAACACATTTCAGTAATACTTCTCTACTACAGAAAAATGGGTTCCGAATAGATAGCATTCAAAGGAAGAGTTCTGAAAAGAGATTAAGGTCAAAGGACCCCCACCTACCCCCATATAGACAATTTCTACCAGTCACTCTTGAAAAGAAGATTGGATATGGGTAGGATCCAAGAACTTTGTGGTTCGCTTTCGTGGCTCAGGCAATTTTCTTCCTGCAGTGAGGTCCGAAGTACAGAGCTACTTCTGGATGAATAACAAAGGGTGCCAAAAACTTTACTGTCATCTAACTATTAACTTTTCTGTCATAAAAACATTAAAATAAAAGAGCAAGACACTAGGTAAATAAAAGCTTAGATATGAGATCCCTTTAAAATCAATCACATATATTTGGTGTCATTTCAGGTATACAGGTATAATTTTATCAGCCTTCAAATGCCAACCAGAAAAACACTCTTCTTCACAGTTCCATAGTGTCTTATATGTAATCCCTGTACTGTTGTCTCAGAAAACTCTGGGCATCTGAAATGGTAGTAGGCACTTACAAGTGAATAAATAATCAGAATTCAGCATGTCAGATTATCTGTTTTTCAGAAGTGACTATGTTCACATGATGTAATTTAAGGGCATTACTTACACAGAGAAGAACATTTTATCTTCCTACCCTAAAGTCTGGAAAACACCTTCTTGAGGCAATCTCTATTCTATTTCTCCCAAATAATCTATGTCTGTTTCTTTACATAACATATATATTAGGGGGAAATGGTGATTACTGTAAAGGGATAATTAGTTTACAAATGAAATTGTACCCTTTGCCTTTTGAACTTCACTAAACTGTCGTTGCAAAAGAGTTGAAGAATAATGAAACAAATTTCAGTTAACCATTTTTACCAAGCCAATCACCCTTTCCCTGTCATGGCTCTCATGGTTGAAAGACTTCTATATCAAATCCATTCAATTCTTAAAGCATTGAGTATTTCAGTCAATTAAACATTTCAAATATAGTACATGAGCTAAAATTAAAGCTTTCTGAAGCATTTAAAGCTGTGTAGAGTGGCTAACTTACAGAAGCTGCAAGGGTATCTTGGGGAAATTTTTACACTACCACTTGGCAAAAGTGAAATGTGCAAGAATAGATGAAACAGAAAATATACAGACATTGCAAATAACAGAAAAATTAAATGCATGAACTGTTATGACCCCACTCTTAATCCCATATAACTATTTTTACACCTACCTAAAAAAAATAATTGGGAATCAAGGAAAAAAAAAAGCCTACCTCACATAATTGCATTATAGCCAATCATGTCCTGCTAGCCACATTCCACAATCGAGCTAATGCAGGTATTGCATACACCAGAAGCACTAAGTTATCAGAATCCCACTGCCTCCAATTGTCCAAGCAGTAATCAATAAAATTTCATCTAACGACATATACTACATGCCAGCAGACTGAAAAATCTCATGATGGATCATAAAATATCCACATAATCTTCTCTTGTAAATATTCAGACACCATTGTGGGTGAAAAAAGCCTATGCTCCTGATCAGCAATTTTTAAATCCTGGTTAGTAAACCTATTCAGGTAGCAGCTCTGCAATTTTCTATTTCAGAAACATATTACTTTGTCTAAAATAAAATGCTTTTTTTGAAAATGTCCAGCTGTGAGTGGGTTTCTATTTGGAAAGCTTAATTCAGATGCAAAATGGTATTTCAGTATAGCAGAAAGTCAGGCATCTCAAGAAAGGAATAGCCTTGCTAACAGGACACCTTTTCCAAAAGTTGTTTCATGCGTTTCTACCCAATATGTTCCTGAATATACAAGTAATTGGTGAATTAAAGATTTTTCTCCCTCTCTCTCTACCTATCTATATCCCTTTTTATTTCCAAACCCTCAGTTTCTTCAGGTGCACAGATTTTATCACCATTTCATATGAAAATATGTGGAAAGTGCATAAAGATAGCTTATAACACTGGTGCACTCATTTGGAAAATGTAATACTTTTAGCAACACTTGCATGGCAAAACACAGCAATTTAATCAGATTTAGAGGAATGTTTCTGCCAAAATGTTTTGTCTGTCAATTCATTAATCTGTTTTCTTTAAGAGAAAAGAAACAAGTACTTGTTGATGACAAAAGAGTTCACTTTTGGAATGACTCTGATGCAAGAATAGAAAATACAGTTTACAAGACAAAGTGATAACAGTGTTCACCATCACTCAGCAGAAGGAAATTTAAAAAAATATATAACAAGCATGGAGTAAAACTGGGCAAAAAGTCATTCTGGCTATATCTGAAAAAAACTCTTCTGAAGGAAAAACTCAGTGAACAAACACAGGGAGCTTCCTATAAAAGAGGCAGGTTCTCTCTTGTTTGTAATAGCTCTATTATAGTTACACAGAAACTTAGACACCACTATTCTGAAGCAAAAAATACTGTATCACAGCCTATTTAGAAGACTTAGTGTTAGTCAACAGCTGCTGTCGCTGGTTCTAGAGGGCCACATTTTTCAAAATGCAGCTGTTTGGATATGGTTTGATAGACACATCTAGGAAAGCACTTCCTTTCAGCCCCAGCAGTGTGGAGTGTGATGCCTTGTGCCATGAAGACAAATTTGTCTGCTGGAAAGCCAGCAACAGAGAGCTGTAAGAGGATCTATTTTGGTACTGCAGCCTGCTGAATTACATTAGACATCAGTCAATTATTTGTTCTAAGCTATAGGCAAGTAGTTTTTTGTTCCAGCAAGACATAGTTTGATAGTGAAAGACCCATTTACCATTATATAGGAAGAAAAATAAATTTTTCACTTCCCCTTGAAAGTGGAATGATCAATATTATGTCTCCCTGCAATCCAAACAATGCATTTGCTTAACTCTGTTCTCCCCACATCACAAATTATTAACCTCTAGCTTCTGAATTGGAGAAAATAACTATAGAAGTATTTCTGTCCCTAACACCACTTTATTATGGAGAACACTCAGTATTTCCTTTACACACCAGTAAAGAATAATCCTCCTCCCAAGTCCACATGCCCTTTCAAAATCCTGACTAAACAAACATGTCCCTTGAAAACAAGCTTTTCATGTTCAAGAAATACCCCAGAAATTTTATTGTTAAAAAAACTTGGGTATTACCATATGTATACTTTAGAGAAGATGACAAATGTTTCTAGAAAGATCAAGTATGTACATAATGCTTTTAAGATAACAAACATGGAGAGATAGAAAAAACACAAGACTGTGAAATATCTCTGAGGATCTTGACTTGGGACTTTGGAAACCCTGCATTCAGAGGTCTTGCTTCCATGTTTCACACACTGGAAATAATACTTGCTAGACTCCTAACAGTATTTCTGAGAATGGTCATTGAAAACACAATGGGAAGCTCCAGAATGGTGGCAACAGAGGTCTCAGAGTAGAAACTTCAAGAAGAGAGGAGTGTAATCAGAGATATAAGGAATTTTTAACAAATAGTATTTATACTTTCAATAATGTTACTAAGTGTAGAATAAAACATACCTTTCAAAATGGACAAAAAGGTAAAAAACAATGGACAATGAAAGGAGACTAAGCTAAAGCATACAGGTTTTAAAAAAAGGCTTACTGTGGGGCTCCTAATAGTTCAGAAAAAAAGCCCAACTCCTAGGAGAGCTTTTTTAGAAAAGGGAGGATTACTGAATTTAAGAGACACATGAAAAGCTAGGAGGTTTTGTATGTTAATACTCTCTCTGACTTAAGATTATTTTTCCACTCTGCTGTATTAAATTAACACTTGTATTGCATTGACTTTAGAAAAAAACTTCAAAGAACAGAAAATCTCAAAGATCAGAGACTATCATTTCCCAAGTTTACATGCTGTTTCCAAAAATGTGTACCTAGCAAGTTTCAACAGCCTGATGACAAAATATTTGCACAAAGTCATATTTAATTAAATAGTCAAAGATTGTAATCACCTAATTATATCACTAACCTTAGTCTTGCACTTATTCATTGGAAAGGGGCTCAGGCAGCAACCAACAGGGAGACACTGGCTGTATCGTGAGAAATGGGAACACTTACTCCATTATTTGTTTCTCTTAGCAAATTAATTTGTAGAGATCAATCATTGCACAAAGTACTTGCTAGCTAGCAAAACCACATGCTCCTAAACGGTCACAGCTGCACTTACATTTAAAAAAACATTCATGTATTTAAAGATTTCATCAGCTAGCTCTTAGAGACATATGAATCTCATTTGTTTTGGTTCACTTAAAGTTCAGTGATCTCTGCTTTATTCATTTTTCTCTCAAATCTGTTTTGAATTTCAGATATGAACAGCTTAAGCAGGCTATCCTTCCATCCTGTGTGACTTCATCCCGTTCCGCCTTGAACTAATCCTCCTGCCCTCATATATGTGGTCTGATTAGAGCTACATTCTGTATGCATATGACTCTTGGGCTGCCTCTCTGTTCTTATAAACCTCTGTGAATTCCAGAAACTTCATTGTAAAGTTAAACTGCATATTTTGGACTATTTTACTAAAAGTAATCCAAATTCTTTTTCCTTTGCTTTTACAATATCTATTACAAAATTTCTGATTTACATCTACCCTATATTCAGATTAGTTTATTCTGATCCCCTGAACCAAACTTTGATTATACAGTGACTTCTACAACCAGTGGCAGAGGTCACAGACAACACTTTGCACATCTACTGAATTGCACACAAGGGAAGCTCTTCATTAATGTTGCAGTGAGTCAGCTCACAAATGCAAGTTCTATACAAAACCAGTCAACTACCTATTTTGTTCTCACTAAATGCTTTTCAGGAACGTATATTAGTTACACTGCAACACCAGTGAAAGCCTATCAGAACACTTCATTCAACAATGAAGCACTTACTGCATATTAAATGGAAGTTACAGCTTTGTTATTTACCAACCTGTACTTTCTAATTTTATTATAAAATGCAAAATTCTAGATTGCCACAATTTCTTAATACATATAATATATCTTTTAAGACTGAATCTCAACAGCTAAATATGAACCATGCTGTTGGTGGGCATTTTTATCTGAAAAGATTTTGATGTATATTTCTCAAAGTAGATCCCCTAAGACAGGCTTTTGTAAGGTTCCATGAACAAAATTATCCAAATTGCTCACAAAATAAAAATGTTTTTCAGATGAATACTGTTTGTAGCATAGAGCTGAGCTCATTCCAGACTGCATTGCCAGCACCATGAAACACAGGGCTTAGAGCTCCCATGTGTTTTTAAGCCTGCAGCACAGCTGTCATAGGAAAACTGCCTAAGTATTCACCAGTCAATTGCCAGGAGAAATCAACCATTTGTTCAAGGTACCTGATACCCTGAGAAGATTAAAGTAATAAAAGAAAACTAAGTGTTCACTTCTGATAGGCTTTTCATGACTCAAGGTCAGAGGACTTCTCCAACGATATAAGGCAGAGAGTAGAAGAAAAATTTTAATTCAAAAGGTAAGTCAGAACTCAAATTTCCCATACTTTAACCAAGACCATTCTAATGGAAGCATAAAGGCTTGGCTTGGTTTAGTGGCTTGGTTGCAATTGTAATTATGTAAACTCTGTCCCATCCTGGCAAACCTACAACTGAGGAGCACAGCTGGAGGAACCCCTTATTGCCAGGGAAATATTGTGCTATAAGTCAGGCTGGGTGAAGGGATATCGACAGTGTCAGCAGAAAAAATAACGTGTATTAGAGTAGGAAGTGAACTTACTGGGCAACACATCACTGCTGAAATGGAAGTGCAGCTTAATCAAGCCTACACAAACCTGACCTAGAAAATAAGAGACAGATGAAGCATTGATGCAGGCTGGACTATTGAGGTATTCTGTGGAGAAGGAAGGAGTTCTCTGTTTGAAAGTTGAAGTTTTAGAAATGAAACTTAAGGGCTTACCCTGAGTTAGAAGGTGGGGTGTTTTTCCTTACAGCCAATAGAACTTTTTAATTCCTAAAATATATGCAAAATGACATATACCTGTAGAATAGATACTCTAACATCAATAAAACACAAACCTATGTGACAGAGTAATGCAAATCCTATGGAGGGAAAAACTGGTGTTTATAGACTGCTATCAGAAGGCCCAAATTTTAAGTTTGTGCAATTATATTTAAAATTATCTTTTAAATATAAAAGTGATTTAGGAAAGCTAAACATCTGTGTAGGGTGTAATGCCTACACAGGTCTACAAAAAAAAAAAATTAAAAGTTTAAAAATATTGCCTTCTTATATAAGAAAATATATGCATTACCTTTTTTAGTATAAAGCTTTTGTTTTGGTTTGAGTGTGAGTATTCTCATTTCTGACAATTTCTGACAAAAAAAAATCTTTTCTCTATTCCCCACATATGCACATCTTTTTTTTTTTTTTTTCAAAATATTATAAGTTGTTGTAAATATGACTGTGGGTTAGAGAAAGAAAAAGTATTAAAAAAGAAAAAGAGTCCATACATTCTTTTTGTGAACACAGTCTGCATATATTCCCTGGAAAATCTGGTCCTGATTTGTTACTAAAAATACGTAGTTTATTCTGTATGTGAAGACATTCCATCGGCTTGCAATCATCAAAATCAGCTTTCATCTTTTCACGTTTGTGACAGATGTTCTAAGAAAAGTGTAAGACATCATTTGCCCTCCCACTGACACCCAAAGTTGTTTGCTTTACTTCTGAGGGTAGTGGAGTTAGGCATGTGACTCCAGACTACAGAGTTGGAGTGTATTATTTTGTCCTTAACAATAGGCTGTATGGGGGAACAGTTGAATCAAGAATAAAACTTCCTACCAGCCACAAGGCACTTGTAATGATTTCCAGTCAATTAAACACAGCACATTTATTACTTTGTTATGCTGGTATGGAAAATATTCAGTAACCATTTCCTTGCTATAACTTTTATACTGTGCTCATGCACAAACATTCACTATTTTGTTCCACATGGAAGCTACAGAATGCTAAGTCATCTTTCTCACATTTGTTTTCAGTTATCTTGGAATAAAGTGTAGACTACTAGCATTGCAAACACATGTTTCTAATAGAGCAAGCAGCCTGGAAAACCTCAGTGAGCAGAAATGAAGAAAATCCATGAGAAGTTGTAGTTCAATTCCTTTAAATATTTCTTGTAAATAGAGTTACTGCAAAATGTACAGGTATTTTTCATGCCTGATTCATCAAAATAATTCTTTTTACCACTGAAAAAAAAGATTGTATGGGCCGAAGGGACATATTTGAGTGTTATCTGCTTGGGTAGAGGGAGAGGAAAGAATAAAAGAGTCTGAAGAAATGGTAAGAAATAGATTCATGCTTTCTAAATTTCATGTAAGAAGGATGCGAGCAAGCTGGAACCAGAAATGTCTTGGAAATGTACAGAAGTGGATTTATCTCACACACAAACTCAAACAGCTGTTTTTTTAGATGTTACTGTAGTAAAAGTACTCAAAGAGAACCATATAAACCACTAATTTGGCCTGAGTCACTCAAGTGTGCACTTACTTGGGCAACAGAATTCCCTTTGCAGGCAATTTCTGTTCATATAAAAGGGCTGGAAATTAACATTTCCTCCTTTTGTCAAATGCAAGGATGTTTTAAGAGGACTGTAGAAACATCTGAAGGATTCTTGCATCCTGAGATCATCTGGCTATAATGGTTTGAGGTGTTTCTTCACGAACTGTGAGACAAGTATAGGGTAAGTGGCAGTGGACTCTTTAATATGATTAAAAGTTCATTATGAGCTGATCATCATGCTTGGTGACTTCTGTAAATATCAATTGCATTAATTGCCTGCTGAGATATTTTGCTGTGAGCTGCACATTACCACCACACTTTTCCACACAGCCCTGTCTGCATAGATGTCACCACAGATTTAATCCAAGAAAAATAATAGCCTGAAGTAACATTACCTTTTCTCTGCTGCTGAACACAGAAAAGATGTACTACCAACCTCTGCTCTCCTCCTCACCAATATGACTTCTGCCAGATGTGAAGGAATTATCTGCTGCAACAAGTGTTTGCTCTGACTTTTTATTTAGTACTGGGCTTCCCATCTGAAATTGCCAGCAAATTTATCAGCTATGGCAGTACCAGAAGGCAGAACAAGTTCTGAGGTTTAGAGAATGAATTATCAACTCTTTCCATGCTAGTCATAAAACTACACTAATTTTACCAATGCTCAGAAGAATTCTTTCTTCCATGGAAGTAACACATCATCCAAAGTAAGAAAACACTGCAAAGAACATTTATCTAATTTCTACCATATCAGAATCAGGGAAAGGTTTTTTTTAATTCTTGCAAGTAAAGTTAAAACTACAGTATAACTGAAAAACCACGTTTGACATTACAACATCAATGAACCTGTGCCTTCAGATAAGCCACTCTTATATCATTAAGGAATGTATATTCACAGTCCTGGCTCAAAATACTGAATCTTTCAAAATTTCACAGAAAAAAACCATCTTGATTTGGAATGCAGAAATGGTTTGTGGAGTGTTCAGTCAGGATACCCCATTAATCAAGGGGGGAAAAAAATAACTGCTTATTTGTGCTTAATTTATTTATCTGGGTGCAAAATTGTGCTGGCTGAAAATGAAGTCTTGATTTATTTTCATACTACAAGTCATTATTTCCAGGAAAGTTACTTTGAGTAGACATAGTGTGAGGCTTTTCATAATTTAAGAAAAAATATGACCTGTAAGTTTGCAGAATCTCACCTGATAAGTTCACACAAAATATTCTTTATCACACTGTTTAATGATTGATACTAGCCTACAGTTCCTAAGCATTTTCCAGACTGGCTTTCCAATACAAACTGTCTCACTGAAACTAAGAAGATAAAATCAATTAGTTATCACATTACCCATATAGCACACACAGTACTCAGAGAGTAATAGATGTTTTTTAGAGGAGCTTTTATTACCAAATAGAACAAAATTTTGAATTTTTAAACTCTAATGCATTTTTCTTTCCTACAATTCAATTGAATTACTACATGATTCACAAAATTTTCCACTTTGTAATGAAAAGGTGTTTTTTACCTCTGTGGCAAGCCACTATACAAACAAACCCAGTGTTGTAGCATAACATTGTAAATAAAATACAAATTGTAATTATCTCACCAAACACACAGCCTCTACTTAAAATATGTTGCTATGCATTACATTTAGTTACTAGATCTTTCTCCTTCATCCTTCTTACTAATTTCTACATGGAAAGTTTGAGTTCGTTTAAAATATTTAACAATTCCTTCATGCTGCCAGTACATAAACATAATGATCCCATTAACTACTAATAGCTGAATAATTATGTTTTATGAAAATAAACATACAAAAAAATTACTTAGGCACCATGGAATATTGTCATTCCATTTCCTGTACCAAACCAAATTTCCAAGCCATTTGTACATGTGTACTAGTGTAGCTCTACTTTGTGGACTACTTTAGTCCAGAGATGAATGAAAAAACACACTGGAAAATCAAGTAGAATTTAGTCTCTCCTTGCAGAAGACATACAATGAAGAAATACTACTCACACTGTCTATCCATTCCACTTGCAAATAATTAGGCTTTTATTAAAATTACATCACTCACTCTTCTTTCTATATGTCAATTCTAATATTAAATGATGGCCTTCCTAATATATTATTATAAGTTAATCAGGCACTGCAAACACTAATAGCAATTAGCTGGGTATATTTCCCTCTGGGCACAATTCTAGGTAAACATGTCTGAAATTGGTAAATGACTGCTATTAAAAATGAAAGCATAAATAAAGACCAAAATATCTTCTGTCCACAAGCAGAAGTAAGCTGCTGAATGGAAAGTAATTATACTAAACAAGATCATCATCTTGCAAGAACTTTAAAGCACAGAAGTGGTTTAAATGGGTTCACATTCAGAGGTGGTTTCTGTTGCAATATTATGTTTATCATGATCAAATGATTTCTTTTTACCACTTAACCATCTGATCCTGAACAGTAATTGCTATCACACAGTGTTGTCTGTAGAGTTGCAAATAAATTCAGTTTCACTAATGTTCCAGTCTGAAACCGCCAGAAGAATTAGGAGTCTGCAGTGCTGAACTTTGGAATGCCTAACTTCTAAATACCCTAATCTCAGGTATGGCAAACCCCATCATCAAACCCCTCTGGGCCAGTTACGATGGGGTGCCTTTGCCATCTGTCCCCTGTTAAGCTCACCTCAGCTTTTATTACCGACAGCTCCTGGCATCCCCCTGTCACTCCAGAGATCCAGATGGCTTCTGCACTCTTGTGCCTTGATGGCATCAGTGTACACTGTGCATCAGTATGATGCCTTACAAAAGGCTGACCTGAAACAGAGGCTGGACAGAGTTAAGAGAATAAAAGAAGTATTTATTAAAACAAGGTACACTTTGGGCCATGCAAGAGTCTCTCAGAAACTACACCCAAAATGGACCCCTAGCACGTGTTTTTGGGACAGATATACCTTTGGTTCATCTGCATATCAGAAACCCATTGTCCAATTACAGTTTCGGGTCTTGAAGTCCCATCCCCAGCTTGTTCCCTTCTTCTCTTCGCTGCTGTCCATGGGTGTTTACATTTTGGGCTTTTGGAAAAAAACAGTATGCCCTTGAAACTCCAGCCCCGAGAGAAATTGTTTCGTCTAAATGACAGTAACAGAACACTAAACGACAATTTATGGAGTTTTAGAGCAGTCCTGATGTAAAAAAATAAGAAGTTAAAACCTAAGGCATCATTTCCCCCCTTTTAGAGGCTTGACAAGGCTTCTACCTTGTCAGGTCTCTATTCTAAATATCTACTATATATTAATAATTTAGATTAATAATCTATTAATAATATACACTTAATAACAGTAAATATTTAACAACAGTAGATATAGAAGAATTGTGACTATGATTACTATGAGCAGTTCTTTAAGCACTGAAGCATTATTTAAATCGCGCTCTCTTCTGCATCACTCTTTGTTTTCTCAGTTGTTTCAGGAGCAGAAGCTTTCTTGACTCTGGAGTAGTGGATCCAGGGTCCTTTGCCAGAGACTTTGACTGCAGTGAGGGTAGTCAGCAGGACTTGGAATGGTCCTTTCCACTTAGCTTGTAGAGGTTCATTGTCCCACCACTTGATATAAACCCAGTCTCCAGGTTGGAAAAGATGTGCAGGTGTGTCCAGTCCGATGGGTCTGGATAGCACGATGTACTTCTGGAGCTTCTGCAAAGTGGAACCTAAAGCCATTAGATATCTCTGTAAATCAAGTTTCCCTTTTATATGAATTTCCCCTGGAATGTGTGGAATCTGGTATGGCCTACCATAAAGTATTTCATAGGGACTGATGTTATCCCTCCGCCTTGGCTGTATGCAGATCCTTAGTAAAGCTATAGGTAGGGCTTGAACCCATGTCATAGATGGTTTTTGACAAATTTTGCTAATTTGTGTTTTAAGGGTTCCATTCATACGTTCAACTTTACCACTCGCTTGGGGTCTATAAGGTGTATGCAGATCCTAAGTAATTCCCAAAATCTGACTGATTTCTTTAATTATTGTGGCAACAAAGTGTGGTCCCCTATCCGATGACATTCCCAGGGGAACCCCGAACCTTGGAATTATATGATTGAGCAAAATCTTTACCACTTCTTTGGCTGTGTTAGTGCGACAAGGGTAAGCTTCGGGCCATCCACTAAAAGTGTCAACCAATACCAGTATGTACCGGTATCCCTCTCTACGTGGTAATTCAGCAAAATCTATTTGCCAGTAATCTCCAGGAAGATCTCCTGCTTTTGTTACTCCTAACACAACTCTTTTCTTTGTATCAGGGTTGTTTTTGCAGCAAACTTCACATTTGCTTACTACTGTTTGTACAATTTTAGTCATTCTTCTTCCTATTACTACCTTTTTTAGATGTTTTAGAAGGTTTTCAGTCCCAAAATGTGTGTTTTCATGTTCTCTCTGAGCTAGCTCTCGAAGAATCAGGGGTGGGACTACAACTTGATTTGTTGGTGTGACAGCCCACCCACCTTCTGTGATCTCAGCCTTGAGAGATTTAATAAGCTTCTGATCTGCTTGATCATACTTTGGGATGATCCCTGATAAGTTAACTTCCTTTTTGGGAATTATTGCAAGGATACCTTTTTCTGCAACTCCTTTTGCCGCTTTGTCAGCAAAGCGATTTCCCAATTCTGGAGTGGTTTTCCCTTTCTGGTGACCCCTGCAGTGCATAATAGCTACTTCTGTGGGTTTTCTAACGCTCTCCAAGAGGGCAAGTATTTGTTCAGTGTGTTTAATTTGATTACCTTGAGCGTTCAGCAGTCCTCTTTCTTTCCAGATGGCTCCATGGGCATGGACGACACTAAACGCATATTTAGAGTCGGTCCATATATTTACCTTCTTCCCTTCACTCAGGTCCAGGGCTCTTGTCAGTGCAATCAGCTCAGCTTTCTGTGATGACACATCTGCTGGCAGGGCCTTCGCCTCAATTACCTTGTCTTGAGTGGTCACTGCATAGCCTGTCATCCTTTTACCATTTCTCATAAAGCTGCTTCCGTCTGTAAAAAGCTCCCAGTCTGGATTGTCTAGGGGCACATCCTTCAGATCTGTTCGGCTGGAGTAGACCTCTTCTATTGTCTGCAAACAATCATGTTCAGGGACATTGTCAGTTAACGTGGAAGACAGAAACATGGCAGGATTAACAACAGAAGTTGTTTTTAAGGTGACATCATCCTGTTCTAGTAACAATGATTGATATTTAAGCATCCGGTTGTTGGACAGCCAATGTCCCTCCTTTTGCTCGAGCACAGCTGCTACAGCATGGGGTACATACACTACAATGTGCCGTCCAAGGGTGAGTTTTCGGGCCTCTTGGATCAAGACAACAGTAGCTGCCACGGCTTTCAAACACCTTGGCCACCCTTGGGCAACATTGTCTAGCTGTTTGGAAAAGTAAGCCACAGCTCTCCGTTGGTTCTCGAGGCGTTGAGCTAGTACCCCTAAAGCAACATTCAATCTTTCATAAGTAAACAGTTCAAAAGATTTAGTTAAGTCTGGCAATCCCAGTGCTGGAGCTGACATTAGGGAGTGTTTCAGCTGTTTAAAAGCTGCCTTTGTATTTTCTGTCCATATGATAATTCCATTTTCAGCTGCTTTTAATGCTCTATATAGGGGTTTTACCAGCAGTCCATAATTTGCTATCCACAAACGACACCAACTTACCATTCCCAGGAAAGCTTGCATCTTCCTCACAGTGCGGGGCTCTGGGAGTTGACAGATGGCTTCTTTCCGTTCTTTGCTGAGCTGTCGATGTCCACGAAAGATCTCGAGCTCCAAGTAAATTACTGCTTCTTTGGCAATCTGTGCTTTGTCTTTAGAAACTCTGTACCCACTCAGTCCCAAAAAGTTTAATAAACTGATGGTAAATTTAATGCAGTCATCTCTGGTTTTAGCCGCAATCAGGATATCATCCACATATTGAAGAATAACTCTCTCTGGCTCTTGTCTTTTCTAGTCTTCTAGTTCCTTTGCTAGCTGATTTCCAAACACTGTGGGACTGTTCTTGTACCCCTGGGGCAAAACGGTCTAAGTAAGTTGACTTTTCCTCCCTGTCTCAGGATTCTCCCACTCAAAAGCAAAAAGCTCTTGGCTGTTTTTATGCACAGGAATGCAGAAAAAGGCATCCTTCAGGTCTATTACAGTAAACCACCCTAATTCGTCTGTCAGTGCAGTCAAAAGGGTATATGGGTTTGCCACAACAGGGTGTATGTCTTCAGTGATTCTGTTAATTGCTCTCAGATCTTGAACTAATCGATAGCTCTTACTATCTGCTTTTTTAAAAGCAAGTATGGGGGTATTAAATCTGGACTCACATTGCACTAATAACCCATGTTGGAGGAATTTTTCAATTATGGGTGCCAATCCTTTACGACTTTCTAATTTCAAAGGGTATTGTTTTTGCCTTACCGGTGTGGCTCTTGGTTTGAGAGTAATACTCACAGGCTCTGCTTGTTTGGATCTTCCTGGGATATCACTGGCCCATGCTATTGGATTGACAGCTTTTTCAACTTCAATGGGGATTTCACCACGTTTGTCCTGTATGAAAAGTGCAGCAACTTCGAAAAATTTAGATTCAGGAATTACAACTTGTATTCCCTTCCCCCTTTTGAATTTAATTTCTGCTTCTAATTTCTCTAGCAAATCTCTCCCTAATAATGGTTTAGGGGAGTTAGGCATGTAAAGGAATTGATGAGTTACCCAGTGTTTGCCCAATTTGAATTTTAAAGTTTGGAAGAAAGGCCGTGTTTCGCTTACCCCTGTCGCCCCAACAACATGTACAGTGTTTTGACTCAGTTTCCCTTCCATGGTATTTAGTACGGAAAATGCTGCTCCAGTATCTACCAAAAATTCGATGTTATCTGACCCCAGCTTAGCTATAACCAAAGGTTCTGTTGGGGAAGTAGCCTTCGGTTCCCATCATTCTGAGCATGAACCCGAGCCTTGTTCGATCGGGAGCTGGGGAACTGGGGACTTTTGCTTCAACACGGGACAATCATTTTTCCAATGTCCCCACTTTTTACAATAGGCACACTGATCTTTGTCTGTAGGGGAAGTTTTTTTGGATGACTTTTCTTGGATTGTCTTTTTGCTAGGTTGTCGTCTAACTCCTTCATTTGAGCTCCTGTCTCGATATACTCTCTAGGCTACTTCTAGCATTCTATCTATGTCTCGAACCCCCTCTAACTTCTGTAGCTTCCTTCTTATATCATCTGCTGCTTGACTCATAAACAAGAGGACTAGGTGTGCTTTTCCATCAGCTGAATCAGGATCTAGACTTGTATATTTGATAGCAGTTTCTCTCAACCTATTAAAAAAATCAGTGGGTGATCCATCATAGTTTTGCTGTACTGCGTAAAGCTTTGACCAATTTAGAGCTTTAGGGACCCCATGTTTTAACCCATATACTATGAGATTTTGATACTGTTTTAGTCTTGCCATCTGCTCTGGGATGTTTGGATCCCAGTTAGGAACACTTAAAGGATATATTTCAGCAACCGTACCTTGGATCGATCCATTTGCTATGCCTGATTCTAACGATGTTGTAATAGCATTATTAACCATTTGCCTTTCAGTGGGATCAAGCAATGTATCTAACATAGAGTTCAGATCTGTCCAGTCAGGGTTTTGTGTGCTAATAGCTCTATCCACTAGCTTGGCAACCTTATCTGGGTTTTCTTTATACTGTCTTACAGTGGTTTTCCACTGTTCCAACTCAATAAGGGAGTATGGAACCTTTACATATATTGGCCCTTGGTTGCCAACTGCTTGCCGTAATGGGGCTTGTAGAATTGGTTCTTCTCTTTTTTCTTTTTTTGATCTAGTACATTTTGCTACAGGACTACGTTCTTGTATGGCCCTTCGGGCTATCCTTCCCTTCCTTCGCCTGCTTAGGGCACCTAAGATTTCATCTTCCTCTTCAGAAGAGCTATCAGAGGGAGAGCTGTCTGATTGTGAATTAGCTGTGTTAAACTTACCTGGATCAGTTCTAATCTTAGGAATCGCAGCCTAAGATCTGCTGCGGCGTACAGCGCTTACGGCCGGGTCGCTTGCTTTGATGATGTCATCCCCTGAGCCAGCTCCTCGGCGCGTGACGTTGCTATGGCAGCTCACAGGCCTGAGAGCGGGAGGGGCTCGGCTCTCCCTGTAGGAGGTGCCCTCTCCGCCCTCTCGGTAGAAAGCTCTGCCCCTCGGCCCCACCTCCAGGGGTGGTGCCGTTGGCTGCACCCGCTGGCATTCCCCTCCCCCTGGCCCCTCCCACCAAGGCGCGCGCGGGGTTGCGAAGAAGGGGGAGGCCTCCTGAAAGCCGGGGCAAAGCGCAGGCGGCTCCGGCTCCCAAGGGGGAGGCGGCACAGGGGCCTGCATCTTCTTTGATCGGCAAAGGCAGTATTCTTCCTTCTTCACTGACAGGGATTCTGTGGAAGCTGCGACTCCCCTCTCCCCCTCCCCTGCCCCTGATTGGAACGGTGGCTGTAGAGGGGGCGGGGCCGGGGCGGTCGCGGCATGCGCATGCGCAGAAGACGCGGGCACCGGCGGGGCAGACATGGCGGGGGGAGCAGGGGCGGCCGGCGCCACCGCTGCTTGCGCACCCGGAACGGCCTGGGCCTGGACTCTCCCCCCTGCCGGGGCTAGAGCAGCCCCTGGGCCGGCCGCGGCTGGGCCCCCCCCCGGGGCCGGCGCTGGATTAGCTCTTAGTGCCGTTGCTACCAGATCTGACTCTGCTTCGTCTTTGTTACTGCACACCGGATTTAATATGGGTGGTTTCCCTTCACTCTTTTTCTCTTTTTTCCTTAAGAACAACACATACTGTGATTTAGGTTTCTGCAGCTGCTCATCTTGTGCTATAACTAAAAAGAATCTCAAATACTCAGTTTCTTGGAAGTAGTGTTGTTCACACAGGCGAGATGTTAAATCCAGTATCAGTTCTTCATCCAAGCTACCAAGTTTAGGCCACCTTTGATTGTCTTTTAAATTAA